>MU703056.1:13452-25301 GCA_026770625.1 Nicotiana glauca | reverse complement strand
AGGTGGTTTAATCACTTATTTATGACCTAAAAGAAAAAGACACTATTTTTTAATTCTAATTTCCAAAAATATAAATCGCAGTTTTGCCGATACGACCTTCCAGCACTTCGAGGAGAAGATTTTAAGGCTGTGCCCGCTAACCGTTGGGCAATGACTTAGGGTGGCCTTTTTTGCACATACAACCTTCTGGCGCCCTTTTGGGGACATTCGGCTATTTTGGCAAAACAGTATCACCTAATTTATTTATGACAAAATAAAAATTGACATTTTTTGACTATTTTTACAAAAAGGGTAGTTGGACCCGTCAAGGGTTGCCTACGTATCTCATAAACGGTGAGAATCAAACCAGCGTAGTTCGGGCAAATTAACGAACTATTTTAAAACAAGACTTTTTTTTTTGGCATTTCAAAAGCAAATAACAAAACTTTTTTCAAAAGCAATACTTTTTTTTTTTATTTTCATTTTTCATGGCAAGACAAACTATTTTTTTTTTATATTTTTTTTTTTTTTGAAAACAAGACAAAATAACGACTCTTTTTTTTTTCTTTTTCATTTTCAACAAATAAACAACCTATTTTTTTCAAACTAAAATAAAGACTCTTTTTTTTTCTTTTTCTGCGAACAACTTCAAAAATAAAGACTCTTTTTATATTTTTTCTTTGCTTTTAGTAAAATAAAATATTAAAAACAAAACATTTCTATTTTTTCATTTCTTTTTTTTTTTTCCAAAATTTCGGCAGAGTTTCGACAGCATTTGGGCATTGGTTTTTCTAAAACTAAACAATTAATTCTTTACACTGCTATTTCTCTCTTTTTCTCTTTTTCTATTTTTCTCAATTTCACAAAATTTTTGATGTTCAAAAGCCGGTCAGCATGCGGGCCCGAGACAAATAAGTGCAATACGTAAAATGCATCATGATGGTCGTTTCATTTCCGGTTACCTGTCCTAGACGGACCCAACCCCTGTGTTGAGTCCCCTAAGTCATATGCACGTGATGCAAATAAATGCTCCTACTAGGGATCCGGCATGAAGTCAAGTTATTCTAGGTTCAAAACCCGGGTATGTGTTCTAGATTGTGTACCCGAGCGGAAAACTCGAGTCGAGGAGGGGGCTACGTACCGGGAACCAAAAGGCCATCCGGCTTAGTAACTTATCCGACCTCTTTCTTATTTCAAGGTATTGACACTAACAGAATAGGGAGTCTCAACAAATAATCACATCAGCGGAGGTGAGAAGAGAAGGGTTTCGGCACAGTTTATATACAGTTCAAATAATATCAAAGCGGTAAACATTTAGCACAATAAGCATGAAACATGTAGGAAAATCAGATATAACCAAATATAACAATTTATCTAAGCTCGAATTCTGAACCCTGAACAAAATGTTCTGGGTTCTTATTCCCCAGCAGAGACGCCAGAGCTGTCATACCTCCTTTTTCACTACACCCGCAAGGGCATAAAGGAGTTTTTCCAATTAAAGGACAATCGAAACGGGATTTATTTATTAAGATTCAGAGTCGCCACTTGGGAGATTAATGGTGTCCCAAGTCACCGATTGAATCCCGAACCGAGGAAATTATGACTCTGATAACAGTCCGCGAACCAAAAATCCGAGTAAGGAATTCTGTTAACCCGGGAGAAGGTGTTAGGCATTCCCGAATTCCGTGGTTCTAGCACGGTCGCTCAACTGTTGTATTTGATTTTATCTGATTTTAAAACTTGTTCTACCTTATGTTCCTTTTATTAATAACCCGCTTTTATTATTTAAGTTTTTATTTTAACAAGAATTGCAACGTCGTGAAAATGCGTTTCGAACCACGTCGCACCAGTGCACCCGTGGTTTTCGACACATTTTGACTTCGTTGAGATTTAGATTCAGGTCACATAAATGTGCACCCGTATTTAGGAAGGTAATATTATTAAAATTGTGCTTAAAGAGTCTAACGTATTATTATTTTGGGGAAGGCCGTGTAATTTGCTAAACGGTCTATCCCGAAGTCTAAAATTAATACAATATTTATTGAGGGCCCTGTAATTTATAATTTTATTTGGCGAGGCTCGTCTCATTTTTTATTTATGGGCCAATCCTAAAGCGACTATGATTTTTTATTTTTTTTGTCTCTAAAAATAAAGAAAAGGCCTTACTTACTTTGCATGTGCAATATACTGTTACAGAAGATTGGTCTTTATATAAATCCCAAATGAAATGGTAATCCTGGGTCCAACTAAACCACATATCCACAACCCAAATCAATTCAACTTTTATCTAACAGCAAGCCAAACGGTCATTAATACGATTTAGAACCAATAAACCCATCAACGAATTGCTACTGACTTGTTACCAATTTGGTTTCGAGTCTTTGGGCCTTAGTCGTGTTTACACTGAAGGACAATAGGTACAGAAAATATTAACACTAGCATAACTAGAAATTAAAATTTCCACAGGACAGAACTTGAGGACCTTTTGTTAGATTTGCAATAGTACCTACTGAATATGAGATTTGAATCTACATCTTAATATCAGGGACTACTTGATTTTGTGACAACGCAACACATGAGTTCATATTTCAAGTTCCATTTCCAGGCAACGTCTACTCTATCTTGACTTCGAATCTACAAGAGGATTATTAACTAACTTTCTTATTCTACATTTAACTACTATAGTAGAATAGCATAAAATGAAAACAGATTCAACCTAGCTGTGGTGAAACCAACCAAAACTAACAAATTAGAACTATTAAACTAATACATTGAAAATGGAAACAATTATTAAATGCTTTCTGAGTTGCTTTTACACAAATGTACGAAGAGGATAGCATGATACTAACTACGATCAATCGTGATTTATGCTACTAATCTAACAGGATATCAAAAAGCTCATACAAATCTGAGAATTATCAGTTTAGACAGTCCATTAGTTAACAGTCTACGATATACACATCAGGCAAAAACTAGACTAAACTACTTCATAACAATCTATCTACAATGACAAGTAACCATCCAAATGAGTGCACATCATCAAGCAGCCAAGTCATGAATGCATTTTATTTCAACTTCAAACTCAGAGTTATATCAGAATGTTTCAAAGCAGTGTACCTGGAGGTAGGAAACAATGAAGAAGAAGAAAGGTCAGTAGCAACTCAGCAGATCAGGATTCACCAATTTTACATGACCCAGGAAGAAGCAAAATCAACCAAATACACCTCCAATAGACTTGAACTCAAATCAGGAGATCAGATAGCAATTTCAGCAACAAAAGAAACAATAACAAACTCGAATAAGCCTTCAGATGCTTTGAGCTTCGATTACAGAACAGAAATAGAGAGATCCGACCTAATTCTAATCTTAAATGGACGAACTAATTGAATCAAGAACTAAAACTTGAGGATGATCAATATAACAGTGATATTTTTGGATTTTTTACTGATTTTTATTGTTTTTGGATTTTTTGAAGATTTGAATTTCAAAATCAGATCTGAAATTGAAGAGGAAGTTTTTGGGGGGAGTTTTGGAGGCTCCAAACTTATGAATGAAATAAAGGGCATGCCCTTTTATGGGCACAAATGAGGGCAGTCCTTAGATTTTCAGTTTTCAACCTTAGTCCTTTTTTAATTTTTATTTTTGCTTACATGTTCCTCATTTCCTGACTTTCTACTCAAGTTACTACTACCAAAATTATTAAAACTTATACTAAAACCCCATTTGGAATGTCCTGGAAGGTTTTACCTTCATCTACCCTATTCCTATGCCATTGTAAATATCTATAGTACCCTTACTTGCATTCTAAAATTACCATGTCTTAACAAACTGAACCATTTTCAATGCCCCAACTACCCCTGAAATTCCCCTGAAAATACTAACTCATTATTATCAAAACAACTCAGCTATAATCAATCCTAAACCTAATTAACTGAATGACTACTGAGCTGGAAATCAACTAATCATCGATTCAAACAACTAATTAGAACACAGTGACATGAACAAAATCCAATCAGAACGACAAATCTAGATGCAAAACTAAACTTAAAGGAATACCTAGACTAAATTATCGATCAATTAACCTAAGTATGCAAGAAATTAATTCAAATGTCAAAGCGACCCAATTATGCTAAATGATTAATCCAAATAGAAACTTGAACAGAAATTCATCTAACTAATCTAATATTTAATTCAAAGCACATAGAAATCTCACTGACTGAAAACAAAGTCACGATAATAAACTACTGAAAATGAAGAAGAAGAAGAAAAAAAAATAAACGAACTCACTGATTTGAGCATTTGACTTGACCGAGCTTGAAAATGATCTTCAAACGATATTATGTGTTTGTTCTTACTAAGAACAAATACATAATATGGTTTTAAATCATTCAAACACTAGCTGGAATTCAAGAGACCTTGACAGCAAACCCTAGATTCACGATTCGATGAGCTCCAATGATATTTGACGGGAACTAATGAGATACTAGGGATGAGGGAGGTCAGGGGAAAGTATGGTGTGAATTTGAGCCGGTTTGGACAGAGTAATGAAATTTAAACTCAATATTCGAAGACCTTGGCTATGATTCGAGGGAAACCAGGCGTGGGAATGGAAAAAGGAGGGAGAGAGGGTTTGGTGGTGTAAATTTGGGCTCATTTGGAGCTCCGCCGGCGGCAGCAACGATTTTCGGCCGGCGGCGGACGGCGGAGCAATGACGGAGACGGTGATGGCGGCTAGAGATGGTACGAGGAGGAAAGGCTTGTCTCTAGGGTTAATACACACGATCAGACAGTTATATCACAATAACGAGGGCCATTTATGCCGTTAGATCTAGAAAAATTAACGGCTGAGATCAATCCTAGCCTAAAATGGGGTCGTTTTGGTTATAGGAGGACTGGGTCGGGTGTTTGGACTGGGTGAGGGAATTATTTGGGCTGGATTGGGGATGTGGCCTGGGCGAAAACATTTGGGCTAGCCTAAGATTTTGCCCAAATTACATTAGCCTATGTTTTTCTTCATTTTCTTTATTAATTCCTACTTATTGCTTTCATTTTATATTTTTTCTAATTTTATTAAAAATGCTGAAATAAAACTCACAATCAAATTATCACTAAAAATTAGATTTCCTAATTAATTCCTTAATAAAAATGCAAACTAATACAAATTTAAACTAAAAATGCAAGGCGGACCATTTTTGTTATTTTCTTTATATTTTATTCTAAAATAAATTAACCCCTAATTAATACTAAAATGGGAAATTAAATGCAAATGCAAATGCATATTTTTGTATTTTTAATATGAATTATCATGCAACCAATTAACACGAAATTTAACAAAATTCACCAAAATTATAAAATAATAAAGAAATCAATTATTTGAAACTTTTGGAATAATTTGCTTTAAGGCAAAAATTTCGTGCTCACACTTGGCAGTTTGAGAGATCGCAGTAAGTGGTATCCTGGTCCGAGAAGAGCAAGGTATGCAATTCCCTATTTATTATGTAAGTCGAACTTTAGGAGAAGCAGAAACTAGATACCCACACTTAGATAAATTGGCACTTGCACTGATAAGCACCTCTAGAAAGTTAAAACCATATTTTCAATGTCATCTTATATGTGTAGTAGCCACTTACCCGCTTCGAAATATTTTGCATAAGCCCAAACTGTCAGGCCGATTGGCCAAATGGGCCGTCGAACTCAGTGGGTACGATATCGAATATCAACCCCGAACGACCATCACGTCTCAAATTTTAGCAAACTTTGTGGCCGGCTTTACACCAGCCCTCGTGCCCGAGGTCGAAAAGGAGCTATTGTTAAAATAGAGCACATCCTCGGGGGTGTGGACCCTTTTCATAAATGCTGCTTGGAATGTGAATGGGCCAAGTCTAGGCATCGTTCTGAAGCCTCCCACAGGCAATACGATTATGCAATTTATCAAAACCCCTAAGTTGACTAATAATAAGGTCGAATATGAGGCCATGATTGTAGGTCTCGAGCTGGCTAAAAGTTTGGGAGCTGAGGTCATCGAGGCCAAATGTGATTCTCAGCTCGTGGTTAACCAGGTCACAAAACCTTCGAAGTTCGAGAAGATCGAATGCAAAGGTACTTGGATAAATTGCAGGTAACCTTACACTGGTTCAAAGAATGGACCCTATAGTATGTACCTCGAGAACAGAATGGTGAGGTTAACACCCTTGAAAACTTAGGGTCATCAGTCGTAGATGATGAAATTAGCTCGGGGACTATTTTGCAGCTTTCAAAATCGGTGGTCTAAGAAGGCCACGCTAAAATAATCCACAAGCCTAACTTTGGATTGGAGGAATAAATATATCGAGTACTTGAAAAATGCAAAGCTCCCATCAGACCCTAAAGAATTGAGGGCCTTACAAACAAAAGCTGTTCGATTCACATTGGTTGAAGATGGAACATTGTTCAGAAGAACGTTCGATGGACCATTAGCAGTATGTTTGGGACTAGGGGACACCGATTATGTTCTACGAGAAGTCCATGAAGGTACTTGTGGGAACCACTACGGTGCCGAATCACTAGTTCATAAAATTATCAGAGCAGGATACTATTAGGATAGTATGAAAAAAGACACCTAAGAATTTTGTTCGAAAATGTGATAAATGCCAAAGATATATACCAATGATCTATCAGTGCGGAGAACAACTTCATTCGGTCTTATCCCCTTGGCCATTCATGAAATGGGGGATGGATATCGTCGGCCCTCTGCCATCAGCTCCAAGTAAAACTAAGTTCATTTTATTTATGATTAGCTATTTTTCTAAATAGGTTGAGGCACAGGCTTTTGATCACGGCCAACTATGCCTTATAAAAAGGACTAACCGGAGGTTGCAAATATAATCTGAGTATTTAGCCCAAAGTCGAACCCATAAGAAATTAACCTATAAATTACTCTTGTTAGACTCACTAAATTCTACGTAATCAACTTCCCAAACATTTTGAATAACAATTGAGGATATTCTTACTAACTATAACTGACTTCAATTAAGTAAATAATGACTAACTATGATTAAGTTGTAAACAATTAAGAGAAGGATCTACGGTTATGATTTTCCCTATTGATGGAACCCCTTCATGTTATGTTTCAAATAGATTTTCCTAACCGTCTCTATCAATCATGAGCACTATTACTACCATAAATCTCTCCCGATTAATCACAACAATTTAATAGATACGCTCTCTCGAGTTACTCTAGCTGGCTTTTATTACAGCTCACTTAAAATTGCACCCAAGGCTTCGTTATCCCTAATCCTGCCTTTAAACCCTTAGTTATTGATCCCTCACATACTTTGGGAGTGGTAGTGTTTAACAATTACCTAAATATGCACTCTCTCCCAAGTAATACATACTAAATAGGCACAGCTAATGAGGATCCTATCAATTAACTACAACAAGAACGTAGTTGAACAAATAGAAAATAACCGGGAAAATTATATTAACATAACACGAAGTTCATCCTTCAATAGGTTTCAACAAAACCCTAGACAAAGTATTTAGCTACTCATAACAAAGTAAGATGAAATCATTAAAATATTAATAATCTGCAAAATAGAATAACAAAGAGAAGATTGAAAAACTCTAATTGTTGATGGCTCTTCTTCCACTTGTTCTTGCCTCCAATGTAGTCTAAAAATAAGCTTAACCTTTGCTTGGGCGAATTTGTTGAGTTTATAAAGGGTTAGAATAAGTTTTCCTTATTTTACACTTTAGTCCCAAAATTTTGGACAATTACACAGTCCACCGTGGTCGCGGCAGGACCGCGGGGAAAAACAAGTATTCTGCCTCACGTTCTTGGCCTACTGCGGTCGCGGTGGCTTCTTGCCTTGTCCTCCTTTGCTCTTTCTTGCTTATTTTTGTTTGGGTTCTTCTTGATTCTCCTTATATCCATATTGTTGACTCCAAAACACTCCATAGTATCTTTCTAACTTGCATTAGTCCCTGCAAAGCAAAAGAACACCAATTAGTGTATTGTGTTATCGTTTAGCCTTTAAAACAACCATAAAGTATGGCACAATTGGAGTGTAAATAACATCTATATAGCTATTATCAACACCCCGCACTTAAACCGTTGCTATTCCTCTAGCAATAAACCACACTCTATAGGCCTAATCGTCATTTGGTCACTTCCCTACTCCCTATACTAAGAATAGTTCACATGGATAGACTACTTCAATGTAACCTCCTCGCCTCAAGAGTGGACTCCTTTTCTAGCCACACAATGCCCCTAAACAACTCTCCTACTCTCATTCAGAGATCCAGACTGACCTTCCCTTTAAGAATCATGCGCCTGCTCACTACAAAAGAGGATTATATTGTTTACAAATCACACACTGAGGAATTTGAATACAACATTTCACTCACCCTCAGAACAAATTCTTATGCCATAAACAACACACCATAGGCTTACCCATAGGGTAATACTCGACTAATCAATCTCATTCGGTCTAGAATCAAGTAGGACTTTATTTGGTTGTAATGTTGGTTGTGGGACGGGTAGGATACATCTGAGTATAGTTACTACACCTCCCTAAGCACTCTACTACATTGTCTACCTTTAAACTCTTCACTTTATCACACCTTCCTTCTACCATTACATTATTGTGTTAACCCCTTCTTTTTCGTATTAAGCACACTTTTTCTTTTAATAGCTGCCACCACTTTGATGCTTCTCTTCTTTTCTTTTCTTTTTTCTAGTGGCCTCTAATATTGTTTATCAACCAGTGCACTTTTTCTTTTTGTCCCCTTAATTCCACTTAACAGCCCAACCAACTACCCCAAAGTTATATTTTTCCACATCCGTTATACTTTGAGTGCTTCTAAGAGGTGATAGGGTTCAACAAGATAGTCTATTTAAACTCGGTTTGGGCTTGTAATGTGGTTGCCAAGAAAAGCAGGCCTACAGGCTCAACGGGGTTGACTAGGGTATACACATTTAGGTAGGAACAAGCATACATATAAGGGTTAAGCAAAGAAATGCCACTATCACTTTCCAGACCAAGCAAGGCTAACATTTCGCTTTGCAGACACAGATGGTAATTTCTAGGCATTGAATGTTACCACAGAATACATAAAACCTTACTCACACAAGGCACATGACTCAAATCAGTTAGGATCATTGACACTCCGTTCTAAGTACTTGAGCCATTCAGGGACACACAGTTTAAGGCCTTCTTTGAGTCAACTAAAGAGCCTAAGTGTCACACTAAAGCAGTCTTATTCAAGGTACCATTGGGTTAAGGGTCCCTATTTCCATTTCTCGCCCAAGAATTTCTAAACTAAAAAGAAAAAAGAAAAATGCTAACTATACCCGGTTCAAATAGAAACCCTTGGAAAAGAACTGTGGACTAAAGAAAAACCAAGGGAGAGTTGATACACTACCTAATCAAATGAAAATATTTTTTTTGTTCGACTTTGTCCCCCAAGAGACCCGTTGAGAGGTGTCCATCTTTGGGCCAAGTCAAATTTAACTAACATAAACCAACAATACCACAACAAAACAACACCATACAAAGTTATACAATTTTTACAACAACCACCATCCCCACCCCACACTTAAAGCTTTGGCATGTCCCCATGTCAACGAATATAAAGCAGAGTAAGGTAAGAGGACTTCCCTGAATCTCAATCCTAATCAAATACATTGCTAAGATCGAGGTGACATGCTCGTCCTAGTGCCCAGAGCCAGCCCATGATCTTTTTCTCCGACTTGGCCTGTTGAGTAGTCAAATTGTCAACTCGGGTGCCCAAGTCAGTGACAAAAGTGCGAAGGCCATCCATTTCTTACTCTAGGGTTGTCAAGCGGGTATTTCGGCAGGCCTGTGATGGGCCGGCCTCATCAACTCTTAGTATGGTGGGGCGGCAATATCCTCAGCATCATCATCATCATTAACTACCACTACCGGCTCTCTCCCCACTGTGATCTTGCTAGCCCGGAATAGGGCTTTCACTGGCAATTTCCCATCTACTCTAGGATTTTTAGGGACTCGTGCAGAATAGCACAGCTTGGTAACCAGAGAGGGGAAGTAAAACCCTATGAGTACTTCTAGGGAACGGATGAATATCTCATTATGAAGGAGCTTGGAGACATCAAAATCCTGGTGGGTCATAAAACAGTAGATAGTTGCTGCTCGTGGCCCTTTAACATCGGTAGTGTTGCTGGAGGGCAGCAACCGGCTATTGATAATTGTGATCCAACACATAGCCTCCCAATTGAGAGACTGGGAGTTCAGTGTGATCTGGTGCATTATCCATATATACTCTATGTCTGGCATACATATTGTTTCAAAAATCTGTGCCCACCAGACATTTGGGTGGCGACAAATAAGGTAATGATCTGTATCCCCCATGAAAACTGGCAGCCGGTACACTTGGCGGATGGCCTCAAGTGACGCATCTACCCGGGTGTTGCGTAATGTAACCACCCCATTGACATGCTTCGGGCAGTTCCCATAGAACTCTCTAACCATCAATACATTCACCTCCTCTGGTTCATCAAAGAGGATGTCTAGCTGACACCTCCTCAATTCTACAAAGATAGTTGGGCATTCTGTTTGCAAGGCTTGACGACCGATATGGACTTCAGGTAACAATTTATTTGACGCCATATCGTTATACCGGTCCTCAGCTGGTTTGGAGACAAACCTAGCACAGTCAAACTGTGCCACACTAGCTTGACCCCAAGCTCTAGAAGAGCTGCCCGGTCCACTAGTGGAGGACCCTGTGGTATGTCTCTTCCTGAATTGATGCATTGTACCTGCAAAAAACAGAGCGTCCTATTAGTGAGGATTTGAGTTCTGTGAACCCTGGGTGGTTACTCAGACTTCATCACCACCATCACATTAACTATTACAACGTCATTGGGGCAATTTCACAAACACCTTGTGAGCAAAGGCTCTGTTCTAACACACATATCCTCATGGACCCATCAATTTCTCCCCCAATCAACCATTCGTACATCACCAATTCACCCTACCACAATTTGTTTTTACACACCAAATCACACACTTCTCTACAATATTTTTCCTACAACCACTAAAATGCAGACAAGAAAACCAAAAGAAGGAAAAAAAATTTACTAGAAATACTACCACAATTAAAGTAAAAACAACTTACAAAATACTACAATAAAATTAAAAAAGAAAAGAGAGAGAAGCTTGACATACCTGGTAGATTAGAGAGCTAGAGGATATGGAGGTGGAGGAAGAGAGAGTGGGGGATGGGGGGAGTGAGAGAGAGGTGAAGAAGAAGAAAGGAGAGAGAATTAAGGTTCTTAGAGAGAGAGAGAGAAGATGGGGAAATAAGAGGGGGGGTGCGGATGGTTTATGTTTAATGAAGGGGGATTAGAAAAAAATTTAGAAAAGAAAATAAAATAAAATAAAAAATTAAACTAACTTACCTGGGTGACGAATAGTCACGAATCACTGCGGTTCCACCGCGGCCGTGGTGAGTGAAGAGGCGAGAAACAGAATGCTTCTCTTTTACCGCGGTTGTGTTGTGGTCTCATCGCAGTCGTGGTGAATTGAGCAGTCTTGAAGCATAATGCTCCTCTTCTATCGCGGTCTAATCACGGTTCAACCGCAATCGAATCACGGTTCTACCGCATTCGCGGTGACGAGCTTTTTTTTTCATAAGTAAGTTTAGAGCTGTCAATATGGGTCGGGTCGGGTCGGGCTAGCCCAGCCCAGCCCACGTGGGCTTTAGCAATTGACGGGCTGGGCTGGGCTAGCCCACCATTTTGATGGGCCTTATAATGGTCAGCCCACCCCAGCCCTATGTGGGCCGCGGGCCCACACGGGCCGGCCCATCATTTTTAAAAATATAATTTTATATTTTTTCTTTAAGTTTTA
>MU703052.1:0-20476 GCA_026770625.1 Nicotiana glauca | reverse complement strand
ATAAAGTCCTAAACTACTTTGGACAACAAGTCCAACTACCTTAGGAAAAGGAAAATACTAGGAATCAAAAACCAAGTCATTCTAGGAAACTAATTCCAATAACCTTAGGAAAAGAAAAACAAAACCTTAACTACCTAGGAAAGCATCAAATATGTCCTAACAAACTAGGAAAATTTAGGCGCCTAATTTAGGCCCTCCCTGGCTGGTGCTTGGACCCCAATCAACCTCCTCTTGGACTTGGACTTGGACCATGAAATGAGTGTAGCACTTAGCTAAATCCTCTCCATAATTTTGTAGATCTTGTTCCACCATTAGCGCCTTCTTGATTTCCCATTGAAGCCCAACAACCTTGTCTTGCTTCTCCTTAGCTTGAGACCTCGTGAATGGCCTCCTTGATGCTTCTACAACTTTATCCTTGTCCATGAAGCTATCAGTGAGTTCTTAATAAAAAGAACAACATGCTTGAATCTCATGAAAATCTACGAAACCAAGTTGCGACTAATCCACTATATTATTCTTCCAAAATATGACATCTTGCAAAAGCGTTAAAGACTACAAGAGAACATTTCTATGACGTTGTGGTGTGATTGAGAGCTAAATATGAGTTTCGAGTTGTAGCTACTGTCCAAGGTATAACATCTTGGTTGTATTGTTTGAGTGAAAAACCATTAGATGCACTTGAAGGAACATGGAATATGGTTGTCTTTTTTCGGTTGGACAATTTGATAAGGCTGATGTTGTTAAGCTTTTACAGGTGTTAAAGAAGAAAAACAAGTGATTGACGATAAAAATTAAGGTGCTAGACGTATGGGGCTGTTTTTTGAAGGCATTTTGTGGACATATAAGTATGATGTTCTGAAGGTTGTAAACTAATTCAATAAGAGTTGGATTCATCTCATTTCTTGTTTTACGTAAATATGAGCTTGCCGCTCAATAGGGTTATTATTAATATAATCGGAGAAACTCATATTGGATTATATCGTGAGACGCGTAGTAGTCTTATGACACTCTCGGAGATTTTATTAATGTACTTCTCATGCATTGCATTCAATTACATTGACCCATGACCACATTATATACGCACCACCTCCAGATTAGATGGTATATGCTAATTATTTTTCTCATAGTGGCCGAGATAATGTTATGGGATGGCCTCACAGGCTAGATGACTTTATTATATATGCGTAAATAACGCCGTATTAATGAATGTAATGGATAAAAGTACTTTAATAAAATCTTTCGAAATGATAAGACATGGGAATTCAAGAACAAAGGTACCTCTAATACTTCTATGAATAGAATCATTTATGAAAGTTGTGCATTTAGTCGTTTTGTTTGTATCGTATGTATATCATGCCAAAATAAAGATGGGATAGCCATAACATACCTGAACCGATTTCTTGAGACAGATTGCACCGTATTGGAGAAACTCATATTGGATTATATCGTGAGAGTAGTGGTCTTATGACACTCTGGGAGATTTTATTGATGTACTTCTCATTCATTTACATTGACACATGACCAGATGGCGTTATATGCGCCTATATGTGTATACATATGGGATATAGGAAAAGGTTACGGCATTATATACGCACCACCACCTGATTAGTTGGTATATGCTGATCATTTTTCCCACAGTGGCCGAGATCATATGATGGGATGGCCTCACAAGCTTGATGATATTATTATATACGCGTAAATAACGTCGTATAAATGAATGCAATGGATGAAAAGTACTTTAATAAAATCTCCCGAAATGATAAGACATGGGATTCAAGAACAAAGGTACCTCTAATGCTTCTATGAGTAGAATCATTTATGAAAGTTGTGCATTTACTTATTTTGTTTGTATCGTATGTATATCATGCCTAAATAAAGATGGGGTAGCCATAATATACCTGAACCGATTTATTGAGACAGATTGTACTGTATTCCCTTATAATATCAAACTCTAACAACAGTAACATAAATCCAATGCCTATCAAGTGCTCCGTCATGTGTTATTTCATATTGGGGTAGGAAACTGTTATAATTTCCTTCAATATGGTCTAACGTGAGTTCTTAATAAAAAAACAATATGCTTGAATCTCTTCAAAAGCTAAGAAACCAAGTGGCGACTAAGCCACTTTATTCTTCCAAAATATGACATCTTGCAAAGGGGTTAAAGACTACAAGAGAACGCTTCTATGGCGTTGTGGTGTGATTGAGGGCTAAGTTGAGTTTCGAGTTGTAGCTACTCTCCGAGGTATATATAACTTCTTGGTTGTGTTGTTTGAGTGAAAAACCATTAGATGCACTTGAAGGAACATGGGATATGGTTGTCTTTTTTTGGTTGGACAATTTGATAATATTATGGCTAATGTTGTTAAGCTTTTGTAGGTGTTAATAAAGGAGATTGAAGAAGAAAATATGAAAAACTAGTAATTGACGATGAAAATTAAGGTGCTAGACGTATGGGGCTGTTTTTGGAAGGCATTTTGTGGACATATAAGTATGATGTTCTGAAGGTTGTAAACTAATTCAGCATGAATTGGATTCAACTCATTTCTTGTTTTGCGTAAATACGAGTTTGCCGCTCAATTTGATTGTTAAGATAATCGGAGAAACTCGTGGAGATTTTATTTATGTACTTCTCATGCATTGCATTCATTTACATTGACCCATGACCATATGGCTCTTTATAAAGATGGTCATTATATATGGTGATGATTTTGCCCACATTGGCCGAGATCATATATGATGGGATGGCCTCAGAGGCTTGATGACATTATTATATACGCATAAATAACGCCGTATAAATGAATGCAATGGATGAAAAATACTTTAATAAAATCTCTCGAAATTCAAGAACAAGGGTACCTCTATTACTTCTATGAATAGATTCAATTATGAAAGTTGTGCATTTACTCGTATTGTTTGTATCGTATCTATATCATGGCAAAATAAAGATGGAATAGTCATAACATACTTGAACATCTCTTGAGACAGATTGCACCGTATTCCCTTATAATTGCAAAATCTAACAACATTAACATAAATCATTCCTAGCAACTGCTCCGTCATGTGTTATTTTATATTGGGGTAGGAAAATGTTATCATTTCCTTCAATATGGTCTAACGTGAGTTCTTAATAAAAAACACAATATGCTTGAATCTCTTGAAAATCTAAGAAATCAAGAGGCGACTAAGCCACTTTATACTTCTAAAATATGATATCTTGCAAAGGTGTTAAAGACTACAAGAGAATGCTTCTATGGCGTTGTGGTGTGACCGAGGGCTAAGTTGAGTTTCGAGTTGTAGCTACCGTCCAAGGTAACATCTTGGTTTAGCATCTTCTTCCACCTTTTCCTCAGTAACAAACTTCTCCATGGCAAAGAATTTTTCAATTTTGAACAACCACGACCTTCGATCTTCTCTTGTAAATCTCAAAAAATCCATCCTTGACCCCAGAGAAATTAGAATTGTGTTGATGATAACTATCCGGGCTTCTTTCTTGTTGAGATCTTCCTTCAAGATAGTTAGAACTCGTTTTGTAGTGGTGGTTTATCATTATGAAGATCCGTATAATTTGTCATTTGTTTCTTCAATTCATTGATTGTTTGATCCAGATGCTTCAAATTGGAAACTTCCCAGACAAAGCTCCCACATCTACTATCTGTTTCTACATTATCTCACATTAGTCCACTGACTCTTTGGTTGAATTTTCATTTGATCGAGTACCCTTCGCCGTGATTCTACGGGCTGTGTGATATGATTCCAATGTTACACAATTTTAGAATTTCAGATTGAATTCAAGGACTGCAACACTGCTTTAGATTAAAGCTCGAGAAGGAAACAGAGAGAATTGCAGAAGAAGAAGAGGCGGAGGAGATTTAGGATAGAATTGTATGTATTGATAGATGATTCGAAAATGTAGCTTAAAATCCTATTGTACTTCTTACATTGTATCAAAATGCTAATGCTACAACAGATTCTCTTCTAACTGAATTATGTTATTCTAACTACCTCAGCTAACTTTAACTAGCTCTCCAACTATGTAACTAACTTTTGAACATCACGACGTCTTTCTCTATTAATTGAGCTGCTCGATCTTCCTTCTATAATTGTGTATCAAGAATAAACTGGCTAAACTCAATGAGCTTCTTCGTAACTGAACCTCCATAGAGCTCCACCTACAATTTGAAGTGTATCGAAGTTTGAACAAGCTTGAGAGCTTCGAAAAATGTAGACTCTACCTTATATTAAATTATATATACCATTTTAAAAACCTAGACAAAACAAAAGATTTTTATTATATACATATATGGTATATACACATAGGATACACACATGTGATACTATTTGATACTTATGAGATATACAAATATTACATGGGGATACAAACTAGTTATACGTCTCATTTTCTTCCACGTTCATCTTCTACTTCGAATTTAACTCAAATTTCAATTCAAACCTCTTCAAATCTCTATTAAATCGTCCAAAAAATGAGAATTAAGTTCTTTAATATGTAAACAATCTATCCAATAACACTGATTTGAGACAAATTTCAATTTAAAAAACTCGAATTTACAAACTCAAGTTTAAGCGAGCTTCAATAACTTTAAATGAAGTTTTAGCTATTTATGTAAAGAATTTGTAGATCTGTCAATGTAAAATAATAATTTATTCTCAGCAATTGTGAAGATTGCTTGATTGAGATTAGGGTCCGCATAAGCTGAGAGGAATTATGGATTCTACAAGTAGAGGAGATAGAAAATTTCGAATGTTTCTTCTAAATTCATTCACCCAGTGTAAGAGATGAGACCTTGCATCAAATTTTGTAATGAAAGAGGGATTTAGGCTAATATTGATAATATTTTGTTAATATTGATAGTATTTTACGAATCAATTAGTATTGATAGCATCTTTATTTTGAAAGGCAAATATGGATTGTTACATGTTGTATTGTGTATTGTTACTTTAAATATAATATTTGTTTTGATTGATACTTAAATTTTAATGTGTCGTATCGCTAAATCCGTCGTCACGTAATGACGAAAAAGTATCACTTTATGGAATGACCTTTAATTTGGTGTGGTCGCGTCGTTACTTTTTCTTTTTTCCCATCTTACCCTTTCTTATTATTAAATAATCTTATCTTATTTTATTTTTTATCTTACCTTTTTATAATTCTACCTCGTAAATTACTTTTAAAAAAATAATATTATGAGTGTTTTAAATATTTTTGTGTATGATATCATGAAACAACGACAAACAATTCAATCTATACAATCATTATATACATCAAAATGATATAATCTAATATATAATATTAGTGCATTATAAAATGATACATAACAAGTAACAACCATCCAAATAAGTTGTAAAGGAGAAAGATAATACCAAAGGCCGAAGTCATTAAAACGTGGCTAAATTCTATAATTAGTAGTCTTTTGGGCCACTGTAAGGCCTAGTCACAGGATCTGGGCTTTGTACACCACGCACAAAGGCAGGCCAGCTAAACATGCAACTGAATAATTGAAAGGAATTTTTACACCCTATAAAAAAACCTTAGTACCCTATTTATCAATAATAAATACCATTTTAAAATATTACATCCTATAAATACTTTTTATCCTTTATAGCAAAAAATTCTAAATACAGTTACATCCTACAATTAAGGCACCATATATGCTAACTATTATTTTTCTCTCTCCCTTTTTGTATTTTCTCTCACATAATTACCACGTATCTGCAAACCCCAATACAATCTCTCTTTGTTTGCATACAACCAGACTCTCTTCTCCCACAAACCCTAGTTTCTTACCCAAATTCTCAATTTTTGAGTTCTTGGCAGCCCCATGCTGTGATCTCTCCCCAGCCTTTGGCTGTGGGAGAGACGAACAAAAACACTACTGAACATCCAACAGATTCCAATCTAAAACAATCTTACGCAGCACAGTTTCAACAAAAACAATCTGCCGCGTCAAAACTCGATTTGGTTCCTGTAGTTGTCGTGCAGGGAAAGCCAACAATTGAGTTCACCATGGATGAGTTTGTCAGACGAGCAAATGTAATCCTATTTGTATTCAGTTGTATTCGAATGTATTCTTCAGTTGTATTCACTTGTATTCGGGTTTAATCAGTTGTATTTAACTATTTTATTTAGCAGTAGTTAGTTATATTCAAGTGTTGTATACAACTGTATTCAGTTATATTCAACTATTTTATTCAGCAGAAGTTAGTTGTATTTTGTTGCATTCAAGAGTTTATTCAGTTGTATTCAGTTGTATTTTTGTTGTATTCAAGTATTTTACTCAGATATTAAGGTGTATTTTGTTATATTCAACTATATTATTCATATGTATTTCTCTTTATTCAGCTATAATCTTTATTATTTATCTTTCAAATACAGATTAATGAGGGATCGTTTTAGTTCGTTGAGTTAAATTAGGAGAATATCATGTGATTTTATTTCCTTCCGTTTTTAGTGCAGATACGTTACTGTATTTAATGTTAAAGTCGCTTGAATACAGCTAAATACATGTCAAACTTAGCTGGAATTCCAGATTTTACGCCTATATTTTTTGTTGTATTAATGAATACAACAGCTTAAATAGATGAAATACATTGTATAAAAACATAAAAGTTATCTATAACACGTAATATAGCAAATTGTATCTATAAATATCAATTAGACCAAAAATATGGTGTTTTATGAAAAATTCCCTAATTGAAAAGCACTAAAAAAGGGGGCTTTAGCATGGTATAATAACATACATATATGTAATTAGCAGAAAATATTCCTAGTTATAGATATTGACATCAAATAACCAATAAATGTACATCACAATAAATAATATGTATATCACAACTTTTTTTCTTCTTCTTTGTCTATATCATGTATATTAAAATTTTATTTTCATTCTTTATATATAAATAATATTATTCTCTGTATATCAATAATATAAAATTATATATATAATTATTGCTGCCTTTTTATATCACAATAATTTTTTTTAATTATTTGTCTATCACAGTGTATATAGCACATCGGACATGTGTATACCAAAATAGATATCATAATAAGTTTATTTTTCTTCTTTGTGTATATCAAAAAATAATTTCCTTTGTATACTAAAATATTATTTAATCCCCAATTATATTTATTATTTTTATATTTTAGAACTTGCTTAAACATGCTATATCAAAAATTTATTTTCCTTTTTTGATCAATAATTAATAATTATATTATTTGTATATAAAAATGTCAATATAATAATAATATGTATATAAAAAAAAATTCCTTCTTTGGATAACACATTTCATATTGAAACTCAAGTTCAAGACGACTCCACATGTGTCCCATATTATAACCCGTGTATATCTCTATGTACATCAGTGATATCTCATGTATATTATGTGTATCTATGTATATCAATGAAAATTTATGTTATATATGCGATATACAATGTGTGATATATACGGGTGTCTTTTTTTTTTATATAAAAAAATTGTATTATATACACGATATACAAAGTTCAATACATAGACGTCCTTAAAAACTTGTGTGTGATATACACTGATGTACACGATATACAACGTGATATACACATGTCGCAGTTGGATTTTTAAGCCTGATTGTTTACCTGAAACTTGTCTAAATCACTTCTAATCTTGCTCAAATTTTGTATATAATCTTGTTTAGGTATTTTCAACCAATTGCAATCACATCCACTCATTCAATTAAAAAAAAAATAGAATAAAAAAAGAAGTTGAAATCTATTTTTCTCTCTTAGTTTTTGCTAATCTACCTTAAAGTTTGTATATGACTTCGTTTAGGTATTTTCAACCAATTTCATGACACCCAATCATTCAATCCAACAGAAAAAAGAGACAGACAGAGAGAGAAGAAAAACAAAGTTGAAATATATTTTTTCTCTCTTAGTTTTTGCTTATGATTTTCTCTGACTTTACCTTTTCATCCCACTGATTTTTTTTGCATAATTTGTAAATTTTTTTGCTAAATTATGAGAGCGAAAGAGAAGAGATAGAAGAAGAAATACAAGTAGAGAAAGGAGGAGTGAAGCCAAAATAAGCGTGTAGTTTTTTCTTTATAGAATATAAAAAAGAGTAATATTTTTAAGATTTTTGGCTATATAATTGTTTGGGACTATCTTTGCCAAAAATTATCAATTAGTGTTATGTATTGTTATTGTATGCCAATCTATACGTATAAAATTGCACATATAAATAAGTGACAGTAAAAGGAAAAACAGATTCAAAATCCAACCCGCGGTGACTGGTGAGTTTGTTTTTGTCTCTCACAATCTCTCATTCCCGCCCACTATTAGTATTTCCAGGCAAGCCTAAATTTTTCTTTTATCTTTATATTTAGTTTAATTTTATTATTGAGTTCGCTCAGAGTTTGAATCTATTGAATGAACTGTAATTCGAAGATCTGAATTTGAATTTTCTTCAATCGGAATTGTTATGTGTATATCCGTGTTGCTAATTTGTATGTATCTATTAATGCTCAATCGAAGAACAAAAAACCCTAGTTTTTTATTCAAATTTGAACCTGTCCTTCGGAATTTGAAGAATTTCAATTGGAATCGACATGAGAATGTGTTGGTTCAACCTATAAAAGACTTGAAAGTAAAGGCTTGAAACTGATGATCTTTATTGAGTCTTCAATGACCTTTAAATACAAGAAGAAAATAACTAACTCCCTAAGCTGACTACTCTGATGGAGGAGAACATAACAACTTAACAAAACTAACTCCCCTAAATAGGAGACTTATTGTAATCTAAAACTAGCAACTAACTAGGAACTAAATCCTAACAACTCAACTAAATAAGAGGTAAAAGAGTAACTGCTACTGCTGCATATGCGCTAATACACCCCCCTCAAGATAGGCGGTGTGTAACAACGCCTAGCTTGAATAAGTTACTGTCAAAGGATGCCTTAGGCAGTGCTTTAGTGAGAGTATCCGCGAGCTGATCTGCTGAATGAATGTGGACAATCTGAACTTGTCTTTGCTGCACTTGCTTGCGAACAAAGTGAAAGTCCACAGCAATGTGTTTCATGCGGCCCTGGAACATAGGATTTTCACACAAATATGTTGCACCAACATTGTCACAGTAAATGGTTGGTGCGTGTAGAACAGGAATGTATAATTCTTTCAACAAGTTCGTTACCCAATTAATTTCAGCAAGTGCACTGGCGACTGCACGATATTCAGCCTCAGTTGATGAGCGAGCAACAGTTTTTTGTTTCTTGGATGGCCAACACACAGGATTTGATCCAAAAAACAATACATAACCTGTAGTGGAGGTTCGATCATTCACATCTCCAGCCCAATCCGCATCAGTGTACATGTGAAGCTTGAAATCATTGCGTCTGAGTATGCGGAGACCAAACTGAATCGTTCCTTGGAGATACCTAAGCACGCGTTTGAGTGCTTTCCACTGTGTTTCAGATGGACAGTGCATGAATTGGGACAGTTTGTTAACAGAAAAACTTATGTTTGGTCGGGTGAATTACAAGTACTGTAGCTTACCCACAACTTTTCTGTATCGAGTAGCATCAGTTGGTTCCGCACCATCATTGAGCTTAAGTATTTCTGTCGAACTCATTGGAGTTTTTGCCGGCTTACAGTCACTCATGTTTTCCTCCGTTAGAATATCACTGATATAATTAGATTGTGACAGAATGATTCCATCATCACCACGGAGCACCTCGACACCAAGAAAATATTGGAGATTTCCAAGATCTTTAATCGAAAAACGTTCAGCAAGTGAGAAAATAACCTGATCAACAATACGTTTGTGACTCCCTGTGATGATAATATCATCTGCATACACGAGCAAATACACCACACTGTAAGAATGTTGACAAATGAAAAGGGAGGCATCCGACTCAGACTTTACAAATCCCAAGTAAAGAAGATGAGCCTTGAGTTCGTTGTACCAAGCTCGAGGAGCTTGCTTGAGTCCATATATTGCTTTTTTTAGACGGCAAATATGAGAGGGAAACTGCTCGTCTTCAAAGCCTGGAGGTTGAACCATATAGACCTCTTCCTCTAGATGTCCTTGTAGGAATGCATTATTGACATCAAGCTGCCTGAGTGGCCAATGGAAAAGAAGGATGCTTTGTAATTTTGCTTGATGGTTGTTGGGTATTTATTGGTGATGAAGAGGGTATTGTTGATCAGTTTGGAAGAGACTCTGTAGGATGGGAGTCATTTGAATTCCTAGGGATAACTATTGGGGTTGGTAGAGGGGGAAAAGATTGGATATCATGAAGAGGGGGAGGGGTAGGCAAGGTTGGAGGAAGAGATATACCTGGATTTGCAGATTCTGTTGAAGCGCAGCCAGAGGAGATGGTCTCAGTTGTACGTAAGATGGACTTTGCATTGGGTAAAATCACTGGGGAGGGTAAATCCATGTTAACTGAAGGAGAGAAAATAGGAGATGCAGTTGAGTTTGTTTGGGTTGGTTTTTCCCACGCAAGTGTTTTAAAATTTGAGGAAATTTTTGAAAATATATTCTGGAAAGGAAAAATATCTTCAACAAATTTTACATCACGAGACAGGTATAGTTTTGAGGCTTTCGGATCAAAACATTGATGACAATGATAATTTGATGAAAAACCCAAATAAACACACGGGGTCGACCTCGGCTCTAATTTATTTTTTGTGTATGGTTTCAGCCACGGATAACATAAACACCCAAAAATTTTCAAAGAGTGATAATCAGGTGTTTTTCCAAATAACATTTGAAAGGGTGATTGATTTTTTAAAAGTGAGGTAGGCAAGCGATTTATTAGATAAACAGCATGTTGACAAGCAAACGACCAAAGAGACGTCGTAAGCGAAGCTTCATGAAGTAATGTTCTTGCAGTTTCAATAATATGTCTATGACGTCGTTCTGCAAGAGCAACTCTTTGAGGTGTGTGTGGAGGAGCTAAAAGATGTTCAATACCTTGAGAGCTTAAGTATGGATCAAGGCTTTTATATTCTCCACCACCATCTGTATAGATTGATAGAACTTTTGTATTAAAACGACGTTCCATTAACGGTTGAAAATCTTTGAAAAGTTCTTTAATCTCACTTTTATTTTTCAATGGATAAGCCAAGTGTATTTTGTATATTGATCGACAAAAATGCAGTAATATAACTTTTTATCAATGGATAAAACCGGTGACGGACCCCATAATCACTGAATATTGTTTGAAATGGTTTTGAGCTTGATAGCGTAAGTTGCTGAAAAGGATGGCGATGAGCTTTGTTTGATGAACAAGAATTACAAACTGAAATTTTTTCTTGCAAGCAGGGTAGCGAGAATTTAATTAAAACAAAATTTAAAACTCTTGCGTACGGATGACCCAATCGACGATGCCAAGTGATAATAGAGGAGTTGGGGAAGGCCACATGTGCTCTTGGTGAAAATGAATTTGGCCACTCATACAGACCATCTCTATTCCGACCGCGTACCAATGGAGTCTGCGTTTTCAAGTCCTTCACACAAAAATGAAAAGGGAAAAATTCAACAGAAGTTAGATTATCTTGACAGAATTTTGAAACTGAAACCAAGTTTTGTTTAATGCTAGGAGCATAAAGAGTTAGAGAGTTTGAAAGCATTATTTGATGCATGTATTTGAGTTAAACCAGTGTGAGTTATGGGTATTTTGTTACCATCACCCATAGAAACTTGCTCCATGCCATTGTATGCTTGCAAGTTCTGCGGTTCAGCACTGATGTGATGAGATGCACCGGAGTCGAGAATCCAAGGATTTGGTGCTGTTTGCATGGCTGAAATGTAGTTGGCCTTGGCCTCATAATGATTATGAGATTCGGACCTACATACACTTGCAACGTGTCCTACTTTGTTGCATAATTGGCATCTAACACGTCCAGAGTTGGTGGTGTTTGAAGAGCGTGACTGCTGGTTGGTAGGAGCAGATCGAGTGTTGTATCGCCACTGCTGGTTGTTGCTGCTGTTGTTGTTAGTGGTGCGCCTATTATTCCGGTTGGTGGCAGGAGCAGGCTTATTTTGTGAAGCATAAGCTGCAGTGATTGAGCTAGCAGGTTTCTTTGACTCTTCATGCCTCAAGAAAAGTTCATGATCAAGGAGCTTTTCATAGAGTTCTTCATAGGAAATTGTAGACTCACGAGCCCGAATAGCCGCTGAAATTTCACGAAACTCTGGACCCAGACCGCTAAGAATCTTAACGATGAGTTCAGAGTTCGTGACCGGGGCACCAGCAGTCGAGAAATCATCAGAAAGAGAGCGAATATTTTGTAGATATTCGGTGACTGGTTGGGAATCTTTATTGAGTCTCGCAAGACGATCACGAAGACTAAAGATTCTAGTTTGCGACTTGTTCGCATAGGCAGTGTGTAATGCATCCCAGCCTTTCTTCGCAGTCTCAGTAGTTGCAACAGTAGTGGCAATTGTTGGATCAACAGATGCCATGAGTGCATTTTGAATTAGTTGATCTTGGCGGAACCAAAGAGCATATGTTGGGTTGACACTAGTGACTGTGCCTGTTGTGATAGTGCTGGATGGAGCAGGAGTAGACCCATCTAGATGACCAAAGAGATCAAGGCCGTGCATGACCATGGAAAATTGTGCCTTCCATGTCGCAAAATTATGACTTCCAGTTAGTTTAATCGGAAGTTGGGATGCAGGATTGAACTGGACAATAGTCGTTGTGGTGTTATTATCAGCATTGACTACGCTGGTGGTGTTGGCCATTTGTGGAGGGTGGGAGGGAAAAAGAAAATAAGGATCTTACTCGTTAGAGTGTTATTTAGGCTTCTGATACCATATAAAAGACTTGAAAGTAAAGGCTTGAAATTGATGATCTTTATTGAGTCTTCAATGACCTTTAAATACAAGAAGAAAATAACTAACTCCCTAAGCTGACTCCTCTGATGGAGGAGAACATAACAACTTAACAAAACTAACTCCCCTAAATAGGAGACTTATTGTAATCTAAAACTAGCAACTAACTAGGAACTAAATCCTAACAACTCAACTAAATAAGAGGTAAAAGAGTAACTGCTACTGCTGCATATGCGCTAATACAACCGATAGATGTAATTCAGTCTCTATTTATTTATGGCTGGTGGTGTCCGGACCAGTTTGCACACACCTCGATTATTCCACCAGTTTCCTACTACCTTCTACCAGCACATGTAACGGAGCTCGCCAAGGCTTAGACAAATAGGAAGAAATCACCTAGTGCTTTTTACCTCCGTTGAGATTTGAGCTTGAGACCTTTTGGTTCTCATCCCATTTCATTGATCATTAGGCACACCCTTAGGTGCTCATGCAATTCAACTTTTCATTCCTTGTTTATAACTCTAGCTATTTTTTTTTTTGGAAGAGGTGTAAGGAGAAAAGAGAAGGAACTTGATGCCTGTGGTCAGAGTTAATTCTCTCTCCGTCCCATTTTATTTGATGTTGTGTGATTAGATGTCGATTCTAATATGTTAATTTGACTTATGTATTACTCCCTCCGTTTTTGTATATGTGGCATAGTTTGCCAGGATACTAATTTTAACAAAACTTTTGAAACTCGTCATAATATTTACGTGACCATAAGACTTTTTGAAACTTGTGGTTTTAAACTTGTCGTAAATATTTTGTGTCATTAAGGATATTGGAAGTCTAAGTTAAATTATTTTCAAAGTTGGAAAGCTACTATTCTTTTGAGACGGAACAAAACAGAAATATTTCCACATAAACTAGACGGCATGGGAGTATATCAGTTGTAATGAGAGTTCATTTGATAGAGAAAATATCACGTCAAAATAAAAAAGCAAGTTGTGCTTCTTCGTTTTCTTTGAATCTCAATTTGCCGCTTTACAATTGAAAGATTTTCAATTGGAATTTGGAATGAGAATATCTCTCTTGTTTCATTCCATTGATGTGATTCAGTTTTGTTATAACTTGCTTCTTAAATAAAACACTAATTTGGTAATTTTTTGCCCTTTAGCTGGAAGATGTTAAAAATAAGAGAAGGAAAATGTTGTCTGCTACTGAGAAGAAATACTCAATTGTGCCGTCTATTTAACAGTGTTTAATTGGACCCTGACTTAAATGTTACAGTGGTTGAGAAATTAGTTTGATAGAGAAAAGCATCACTTCAAATTTCAAAATTTGAATTCTTGAAAGTTGTAAAAATGATTTAGAATAAAATTATCTGCAAAATAATGTCAGATGTTTTAGCACATTTTAAAATAAAAAGACTATCACATTAATTAGGACGATGAGAGTAGAAGAAGAGTTACTTGAACAAGGTTCATGGAAGTCGGCTTTGCATGAGATTCAGTAGATATTTCTCTCTGTTGCAATTTAAAGCTTTAGTTTCATCCTCTAAATTAGAAGGGGAGCCTTCGCGTAACTGGTAAAATTGTTGCCATGCGATCAGGAGGTCACGGGTTCAAGCTGCGGAAACAGCCTCTTGCAGAGGTGTAGGGTAAGGTTGTGTACAATAGACCCTTGTGGTCCGGCCCTTCCCCGGGCGCCGCACATAGCGGGAGCTTAGTGCACCGTGCTGCCCTTTTTAGTTTCATCCTCTAAATTGAAACCTTAGTCAGAAGACCGCGGGGCTTGAAAGTGTTCTAGATACAAGTATCGGAATTGATCCACAGATTATTGTTTAATATTCAAGTAGTAGCATTTTAGTGGAGAAAGTATTGGGTTATGAGAACTCGGAAAGGTGAGATAAATAACGCTAGGAGCCTAGGACTATATGCTTCATTTGCAGGTTTGGGGCACAAGGTCAATGAAGAAGTATTTACCACCCATTATATATGTTCTTATTTTTTTATTGCTACAGTGTGTCTTTGAAAATCAGATGAGAGGAATCATCGCTAGACTTGCTGCTGGTGGAACTTGCTTGACTGAAAACACACTGCTTAATGTTGACTTTGGTTTTCCTTAATATTGTTTGAATTATTGACATTACAAGAAGTAGATGTTGATTTAATTCGTTTGGTGCATCTATAGGAACTGAATTTTTCAAGTCTGCTGTTCTCAAAGATTTGATAAATGCAATGTAATACAAAATAAGAAGATTTGTTGAATGACATGTGATTACTGAAGTAAAAATAAATAGAAATACTGAGTTTTTAAACTTCTTTTGCAGTGCAAGAAATTTAGCCGATCGATGAAGAGAAAGAAAAGTGAGGTTCATGAAAAATACAGTGACAAGGAGAATGTTGGATCAAAGAAAGCAACATGTAGGATTGGTCGGCAACATCTGAATGTAGCAGGTTTGGCAGCTGACATGAATCTGTAGACAATTGCTGGTTGAGTTCCATTTTGTTTGGCTTATCTCTCAACAGGGCATATGACTTTTCTTGTGTACTTCCCAGGGGAATGTAGAAATGTTTCAGCTGGGGAAAATGATGGGATTTTGCCCGGACAGGCTGCTAAAGTATCTAGCCAAATACTCCCCTGAAAGGTGACTTGTTCCTCTGTAACAAAAGGAGATGATGCAGCAGAGACTGGGAGTCAACAACTTGATTGCCATAAGAAGATTAAGCTACAGCATTTTCCAATAAATAAAAGTACCCAACAGAGATTGGAGAAGGTATAACTCATGTATTAAATCAATAGGACTATGCGTAACGTGCACCAATTAAATCTTGATAGTTTTGGTCTTTTTGGTAGGATGGCTGCAATCCATTCCAGGAACTTACTTTAAGAAGATATCATCAGTGATTAAGCACCTTAATACGAAGTGGAATTCTTCGAGTGTGGGGTTGGGGGAGCTCTTTCTATTCCCCTATAATATTAATACAGAAAACTTGGCATCAGAGAAGCGATGGAGCTCAAAAGATACCAACGTTTCTGCAGGACAAGTGTATGCAGCAATAGAAAGTCCTGTCATTTTCGCTTAAGGTTTTAGACTGGTCTGATTCCATTTTTTTTTGCATATAGCTCTTCAATCTTTTTACTTCCAATTTCCTTGGTATGGCTGGTTTTCTGATGTTAAGCTTAAGGCTTCTGAGGTACCTGATATATCTCCTCCCTCTGGCACTCATTCACAATCAAGGGGTATTAAGAGAATTTTTGCTGCTGCTGCAATGGTGTAATAACTCGAAATATAGTCATGTACTAATTAATCGTGAGATTTAAGAAGTAACTTTCATGGGTACCTGTTGGTTCAAACATTAAGCTAGTAAAGAAAATTTATTATACAGAAGATAATATACTATATAAATATCTAGTGGAGAATTTATAATTAGGTATACCAGTGAGCAATATTTATAATTTTAGATAATAATAATACGGACCTGAACCTTATACAACTAGAATTAGGATTTAGGGATTGGAGTATATATTTTACAGCTGGTCCATTCAATAAAGAATATTAGGGTAAAGCACTTACGGTAGCGGCGTAGTTATTTCCCCCACTGCGTTGGAACCGTTGTAGAAAAGACACCAGGTATGTGTATTCTTAATTCTTTCGTACAGTGGTAGATTGATAGAGGGACAAACATTATGGCAATGATGTGCTTAAGAATTTGGAAAAAATAAAACTAATCATGATATCATGATTGCAAGTAATAATGAACTAAGAATTGAAATCCAAATATTGTTATGGAAAAATTAGTAACGTTGCAGACTTGTTACTGCTTCTCTAATTAGGAGACAATCATTATATATCAATTAGAGGGTAATGATTAAAATGTTTGGAAATTGGAAAAAATTTAAAGTGCATAGTTTTAACTTTTCAATGGTTGAACAAAGCACTCCAATTGAAAACTTCCATTGGAGTGGTGATTGTTATTTATGTTACAATTATCAGGTAATAATTGGGAGGTAAAATAACTAGGCAACTATGAGTTATTAGTACAATTAAACATAAGATATTAAATTTGGAAGACACTGTTACAGAAAAATATATTACTGTTATTACTCTTAATTAGGAAGTAATTATCAATAAAATATTCTTACAACAATGATAAGGTTGAGGATATCTATGGTATAGCTAACGTGATGACTTTTGGAGCCACTGTTCGGCAATTTGTGTACAGTGAAAGTGCTTTCTTAGACACTTAATTGTATACAAATTCTTTTATTAATTAGACCGAGGGTTGACTTTGATTTTGACTCCTAAGCTTTTGGAAATTATTCACCTAAGCTAATTAGGATATGTTATTCAATATTTTGGATAGATTGAGGTCATTGGAGGCCATTTGGTTGGAGTTCTAGACATTGCAAGGTTGGGGAACTTCCTGTTAGCGAGGTAAATGAGACTTTAAGCTTTGATACTAGCATTTCCAAAACCCGTTTTAAAAATATTTTTTGTTTGCTTGGTCCATGTGTTGGAACGAGCGTGCGCTTGGCATAATTAGTGATTTTTGACCAGCCGCAAATATATATTATTTTATAAAAAACTTAAATTGTTTAATAATTGATTTGTAGTATAGTGTGATGTAGCGTAGCCTCGTGCTGTGGCGTTGGGGTGTTAGAAATTATTTCTTCGCTGCCGTAATATATATTAGGGCATTGTGTATGCCGTCGTTATATATTTGGGGCATTGTGTATGCCGCTGTTATAAATTTGGGCATTGTGTATGCCGCCGTAGTAGATTTTGATAGCATCACTGATAAGGATGGAGTTTTGGATGCTCCAAGAAGGCCATTTACAAGATCTCAAGCTAAAGAATTGAAGACTAAGGTTGCTGGACTTCAATATCAAATAAAGAAGCTTTTAACTATAGAGGAAGTGCTCAAGCCCAAAGGAGAAGAATTGTCTAAGTTTTACAATTATTTGGTGATTCAAATTGAAGTCAAAGAGGAGGAAGATTGGGTCATCAGCCCTTGAAGTACACCAAATGGGCTAAAAATGAGCTTAAAAGAGGACCAAATGTAGGTGTTACAAAAGGAGCCCAATTGGGGTCCAAACCAATGACCCAAACTAGTTGTTTTAAGGCCCAAATCTGCCCCAAGGGGTCTTGGCCGCCCCTCCATTCAATATTGATGGCTATTGTGACCCCTAAATGCCCCTACCTAATTTAGATGACTTTATAGCAACCCCCTACATTATTTTAAGGTTTTTTTACTCCTATAAATAAAGGGTTCTTCTAATTCATAAGATAACATTGTTGATTAAGTATATCATACTTTGAGAGTTCTTTTGAACCTTTGTTACTTGTGCTTTGAGATTTATCTTTCAACCTTTACTGGTTCATAGTTCAAGGTAGTAATATTTCTCTTTTATGATATCTTTGATTCCTTTGTGGTATTCTTAGAAGGCGATTAATACTAGTTAGTTATTAATTGTTGTTTCAAGTTACTCGTAAAGTGGTCAAGATCCGAATCTATTGTTTTGATTTGCCTTTTAAGTAAAGGCGTTTGATTTCTTCCATAGATCAAGACGTTGTTACTTTGATCTTGTCAAGGCTATAGAACTTGCGTTCTTGGAAGTTCTTGGAATTCTTTCCTTGAATCTTTCCCATATACTTTATTTTCATCTTATTAATTCTAGTTGTTCAATTCCTTGCTGTTATTACTTCCACATTTACTTCTCAAATTCTTACTCTAGTTTGGATTCCCGAGCTAGTTGTTATCAAGTATCAGAGCGGTTCTATCAAGATTTCGTTCTTGATAATTCTTGGGATATCTTGAATACTAAGAGCAAAGAAAAAAAAACTAAAAAAAAAAACGAAAAATCAGTTTAAAACAAAAAAAAGTACAATTGCTTGCTCTCCAGGATACTCTTTTGTATCTAAGTTGTTTCAAAAAATTAACAAAGGAAACAAGAAAAGGGGATCCTTGATTTTTCTTACTCTTTGTAATCTGCATATTTATATTCTGTCCTTTTTGTTCGTGTCTTGCTTCAACCGAGCCTAAAAGTTCTAGGATTTGGTTCTTTTTTTTTATTCCCAAAAAAATCTGAGTTTTACTACTGAGAACTTTATACAAGTTGGGTTTAACTATAAATCTATAAAGTATTTTGTTCAAAGGTTATTCCGAGAGAGAAAAAAAAGAAGAAGCTAATTTGTGTGAGACAATTTATTTTTAAAGATGTCACATACAGGTAGTGATGATGAACGAAGGGTTCTCCAAGAAGCTGAAATCAAAGCAAGAAATGATTTTACATTGCAAGCCATGCATCAACAATTTGAAAGGTTGAATTTGCAACTCCAAGAAATGAGGGATACCATTGCTGATCAAAATGATACAATAGCTGAACTTAGGAGGGAAAATAATGTTAGGCCACAAGCTAGAAGAAATATACCCCATGCTCCTATTGTAAATCAAGAAAACCTTATAAATGATTTTAATGATATTGATTTTGATAGAGTGGGAAGAGATAGGAGGGGACAAAGAGAAAGGTTGAAGCGCCATCTTTGACTGTCACAACTACTCTGAAGGTAAGAAGGTTAAATTTGCTGTTGTTGAGTTTTCTGACTATGCTTCTATTTGGTGGAAAAAGTTTACTAGGGATAGATTGCAAGAAGGACAAGCACCAATTGCTACTTGGGCTGAGATGTGTATGGAGGAAGAAGATGCTACAATGGCTAGGTTTTTAAATGGTTTAAATAAGGAAATAACTGATGTAGTAGAATTACAACAATATGTAACAATAGATGAGTTAGTTGATTTGTCTATAAAGGTAGAAAATCAAAATAAAAGAAAGCAAACTAGCTCGTGGAGAGGTCGGACAAGCACCATGTCCAAGAAGCTATGGCCAAATCATGAGATGAAGAGTTCTTCTAAACTTTAAGAAGACAAGGGNGTAAAGGAAGGGGACATATGATGCATGAATGTCCAAGTAGAAGAAACATCATTCTAAAAGAAGATGGAGGATATGAGAGCGAAAAAAGTGAGGGAGAAGAAGAGGGAGATGTGAGTGATGAAGATGATGTAGAATTACCTAATGATGGAATGGTTGGGGTAGTTTAGAGGATTATGACTATCAATTTAGGAAGCAATAGTGAAGCACAAAGAGAGAATATATTCCATACTAGGTGTGGGATAAAGGAAAAAACTTGCTCTATGATCATTGATAGTGGTAGTTGTGCTAATGTGGTTAGTTCATACTTCGTGAAAAAACTAGGACTTGCATGCATGAAACACCCTACTCCATATAGACTCCAATGGTTAAATGATAGTGGTGAACTAAAGGTAAATAAATAGTGTATGATTTTATTTAACGTTGGTAGATATGAGGATGACATTCTTTGTGACGTAGTACCTATGCAAGCTTGTCATATATTACTGGGTCGTCCTACTGCCAGGAATATTTTTCATGATGGGAGAAAGAATAGATATTCTCTTGAACTAAATGGCAGAAAATTTACTCTTGCACCTTTATCTCCTTCTCAAGTGTTTGAAGATCAAAAGAGATTGAGGGAAACAATGGGAAAACCTAGGAGAGGGATAAAAAGTGAGCTTGAGGAAAAGGAAAAGAAAGGAGGCCAAGAATTAGAAAAAAAGAGAGATGGCCGAGAGAAAGAGAGAGA
>MU703037.1:41402-56035 GCA_026770625.1 Nicotiana glauca | reverse complement strand
AATATAATCAACAATGGCACGGAATGTCCCTTCGTGCATAATATAATTAACAATGGCACGGAATGTCCCTTCGTGCATTATATAATTAACAATGGAACGGAATGACCCTTCGTGCAAATATAATCAACAATGGCACGGAATGACCCTTCGTGCATTATCACTCTTCTTCACCCAAACAGCAATCACAACCAAACGGGCGAGGGGAATAAATAGTAATAAAAAATGTCCCGGCAAGGGAAACACAAATAAACAACTAAGTCCCGGCAAGGGAGCAATGACAATAACTTCCACATCCCGGCAAGGGAGATAATCAATATACTCAAGTCATCCCAGCAAGGGATTTAATCACATTTCTTACCAATTCTTTCATTTCTTACTCAGTAGTATTTTATCGTTCGAGCCAACGCTCCAAAGAATTCACAAATTCACAATTGATCCTCAACTCTTTACATTATGTAGAATTCATTAGTTAGTTTAGAAGAATCCCAAATATACCAAGAACAACTAACAACAAAGACCTACGGTCATGCTAGACACTGGTGTATAGATACTCGTCACTATACCTATACACCGTACTCGATAATTTAGCAAATAGCAATCATTAATACTCTAATCCTATTCCCTCAAGCCAAAGTTAGATCAAACACTTACCTCGGTCCAAAGAGTAGCAATCAACTCTCCAATACTTCCTTTCCTCTACAATCCAACTTCGAAACAATGGTATCTAGGCATAATTAATTCAATAGCATCAATAAAGTCTCAACAACATAATCCCATAGCCTAGAAATGAGTTTGCTAGCATTCTTCCAAAAATACCAAAATTCGACACCGAGCCCACATGGTCCAAACACGAGGCTCGGACCAAAACCTAGTCACCCATAACCCCACGAGTTCAAATATATAATTTGTTTTAAGATTCGACCCCAAATTGAGGTTGAACCACCTAAAATTTCGAAAACCCTAACTCTACCCAAAACCCTTAATTTCTACTTTGATTTCATGATTTAGGTGTAGGAATTTGATAAATGATGATAGAAAATGAAGAAAATGAGTTAAGATTTACTAACCCAAAAGTCTTGGTGAAAAGGAGCTTCAATGGACGCCTAAGTGCTTGGAGAAGAAAGGAGTTTGTGTGTTTTTGTGAAAAGGTCCGTAACTACTGTTCCTAGGAATTTAATATAATTGGGCAAAAATTTCCCTTGGCGTTCACGTAAAGAGGGTCGCATTCACAAAGGGTAATCTGGGCAATGCATCGCGAACGCGTAGAAGAAAAAGCTGGGGGCCCAGGGACTGTTATACGCGAACGCGACAATGGGGTCACGAACGCGTTGAAGAGGGAAGGCTGAGATACGCGGACGCGGAAGTTCAAGCGCGAACGCGATGAGTAAAATGAGGACCAAGTCTTCTGAGTCAATTACTCTACGCGAACGCGATAAGGCAGATGCGAACGCGATGAAGGACGAATCTGAAGGTTCGCGAACGCGAGAGGCCTAACGCGAACGCGAAGAAGTAAATCACTGGGCACCTGTTGCAGATTTTCTGCAATTTTTCCTAAGTGCAAAACTACCCCGAACACTCCGAAAACACTCCCGAGCCCTTGGGGCTCCTAACCAATCATACATACTAACTCAATAACATCCTACGAACTTACTCGAGCGATCAAATCGCTAAAACAACATCAAAATCAATGGATCAAGCCTCAAAATCATCATTTTCGTTTCAAACTTCTTAAACTTTCAAACTTGGAACTCATAGTCCGAAACACGTCAAACGACGTCTGATTTTAACCAAACTTCACAAAAAGCGCTTAAATAATATATAAGACTTGTATTGGGCGTCAGAACCAAAATATGAGCCCGATACCATAGTCTTTTAATCAATTTTCATTTCCATTTTCCTTAATAATTTCAGAAAAAAATTTAACAGAAAAATTCTTTTACTCGGGTTCTAGACCTCGAATTTTGACTCCGGGCACATGTCGAGTCCCATATTTTTCTACGGACCTTCCGGGACCGTCAAATCATGGGTCCGAGTCTGTTTACCAAAAATATTGACCGAAGTCAACTTTAATCATTTTAATATCAAAATTCTTCAAATTTTCCATAGATTTCACATATTTCAACATAAAAGCTTTTCGGATACGTGCTCGGACTGCGCACACAAATCGAGGAACCTAAAAGTGAGGTTTTCAAGGCCTTGACGGCGTAAAAAAAGGGAGAAATACGGTGATGACCCTTTGGGTCGTCACAAGTATTGTCACACAACAGTGGAACCGCACCTTCTATTGAAGGAACCACACCAAGTTCAGTTAAGACCTTTTTCATCCATACAGCTTCCTTAGCAGCCTCACTAGCTGCTATATATTCTGCTTCAGTTACTGAATCAGCTACTGTAGCTTGTTTGGAACTTTTCCAACTCACTGCACCACCGTTTAAGGTGAATACATAACCAGAAATAGATTTGCTATCATCTCTATCTGAAGAGAAACTTGCATCAGTATAACCTTCAAGTTTCAACTCAAAATCTCCATAGATGAGGAATTGGTCTTTAGTCCTTCTTAAGTACTTAAGAATGGTCTTCACCACCTTCCAATGTTCCTCGCCAGGATTTGCCTGATAACGGCTAGTCACTCCAAGTGCATAAGCCACATCAGGACGTGTACATGTCATGGTATACATGATAGCTCCCACTGCACTAGCGTATGGGATCCTACTCATGCGTTCTCTCTCTTCAGGTGTTTTAGGACAATCCTCCCTACTGAGAGTAATTCCAGTGCCTATCGGTAGATAGCCTCTTTTGGAATTATCCATATTATACCTTTTTAAGATGGTATCAATGTACAAAGACTGGGAAAGTCCAAGCAGCTTCCTAGATCTATCTCTATAGATCTTTATTCCTAATATATAAGCTGCTTCTCCCAAGTCTTTCATGGAGAACTGTTCAGATAGCCAAATCTTGGTACTTTGCAATGCCGGTATGTCATTCCCTATGAGCAATATATCATCAACATACAATACTAGGAATATAATTGTGCTCCCACTAACCTTTTTGTACACACAAGGTTCTTCTTCGCATCTAACAAAATTGAACTTTTCAATTGTCTTGTTAAATCGAATATTCCAACTTCGAGAAGCTTGCTTCAGTCCATAAATGGATCTTTGTAGCTTACAAATTTTATTATGATCAGACGAAGATGTGAAACCTTCAGGTTGTGTCATGTACACATCCTCTTCTAGCTCACCATTTAGGAAAGCTGTTTTCACATCCATTTGCCATATTTCATAATCATAGTATGCTGCTATAGCAAGCAAAATCCGAATTGATTTGAGCATTGCCACGGGAGAGAAAGTCTCGTCATAGTCGACTCCTTCTTTCTGACGATATCCCTTGGCAACAAGACGGGCTTTGTAGGTCTCCACCTTTCCGTCTGCTCCAATCTTTTTCTTAAAAACCCATTTACAACCTATAGGTTTTATATCCTTTGAAGGTTCAACTAAAGTCCATACTTTATTTTCCTTCATGGATTCCATTTCGGATTCCATGGCCTTTTGCCACTTCTCATAATCGGAACTTTGTATAGCCTCTTCATAGGTCTTAGGGTCATCATCATTATGATCAACCTCATTTGATACATCATCTTATACCAATAAATTTAATCTAGTTGGTACATGACGTTCTCGTGTAGACCTTCTAAGAGGTACTTGTACAACCTGTTCACCTTGTGTTGGATTTGGTTGTTGTTCAATTTGGTTTGGAACTGGTTCATTAACCTGTTCTTGAACTTCATTTAGTTCTTGAACTTCAACCGTTGAAGATGGCAACTTCCTTGGCAACTTCAAAACATCCAATAAAGGTTCTTCAACTTGGGTCTCATGATCTTTATATTGTGTTGATTCATTAGTTTCTTGAACTTCATTAAGTTCTATTTCTCCATCATAATTTCCTTCTAAAAGAAATTTCCTTTCCAAAAAAGTTGCTCCTCTGGCCACAAATACTTTATGGTCAGAAGGGTGATAGAAATAATATCCCATTGTTTCTTTGGGATATCCAATGAACCTACATTTATCAGATCTGGAGTAAAGTTTATCAGACTGCATTCTCTTAACATAAGCTGGACAACCCCAAACTTTAATATGTTTAAGGTTAGGCTTACATCCTTTCCATGTCTCATATGGTGTTGTAGAGACTGACTTAGTGGGAACTTTATTAAGTAAGTATGTTGCTTCTTCCAAAGCATATCCCCATAAATTTATTGGAAGATTAGTGAACCCCATCATAGATCTCACTATATCTAATAAGGTTCGATTTCTCCTTTCAAACACACCATTATGTTGTGGTGTTCCTGGAGGTGTCCACTGTGAGAGAATCCCATTTTCTTTGAGATATCTCGTAAAATCTTCACTAAGATATTCTCCACCTCTATCAGACCTTAGTATTTTGATACTTTTACCAGTCTGCTTCTCAACTTCACTACGGAAACTTTTGAACATTTCAAAAGATTCAGACTTGTGTTTCATAAGATACACAAATCCATATCTTGACATACTATCAGTGAAGGTGATGAAGCAAGAATATCCACCTCTAGCTTGAATTTTCATGGGCCCACAAATATCTGTATGAATAAGTCCCAATAATTCAGAAGCTCTTTCTCCACTTCCAGTAAATGGAGATTTGGTCATTTTTCCTTTGAGACAAGATTCACAAGTTGGATATGATTCAAAATCATATTTGTCAAGGTACCCTTCCTTGTACAACTTGTTAATTCTTTTCTCTCCAATATGACCAAGTCTACAATGCCAAAGGTATGTATGATTTACTTGATCATCTCGTTTTCTCTTAAGACTTGAAACATGCATAATTGAATTAGCATTCACATTAGGTAAGACATAAACATCATGTTGTAGATAGACATTCACATATAAATTATCACCATAATAAATTGAGCAAATACCATTGCCTATATTTATGTGAAAACCATGTTTATCTAACATAGAAGCTGAAATTATATTCGAAATAAATTTAGGAACGTAATAACAATCATCCAACATAAGTACTTTGCACGTAGGCATTATTAAAGAAATTGACCCTACAGTTATGGTCGCAACTTTTGCACCATTTCCAACTTGTAGATTAACTTCTCCTTTCTTTAACCTTCTACTTAGTTGGAACCCCTGCAACATATTGCAGATGTTATAATCACTGCCAGATTCTAATACCCACAATAAAACATCAATAGTAGTTTAAAGAAACTTTGAAAACATTTTTCAATTGAGTCTTACCTTGTTTCTTATCATTTAGAGTTGCAAGATACTCCAGACAATTTCTCTTCCAATGTCCTATCTTCTTACAATGGAAACATTCAACATTAGTTTGGTCAGTTTTGCCTATCGTGCCTTTGTGTTTGGTCACACCACCCTTAGGCACAGTAGGTTTCTTTTTGGGTTTATTTTTACCCTTACCCTTCTTCTTAGAAGAGTTTCCAACCAACATGACAGTTCCTTTCTTCTTCTCAGATGCAAGTTGATTATCATAATCAATCAGCATGTTAAGCATGTCATGAAGATCACAATCCATTTTATGTATATTAAAATTAATAACAAATTGTGAAAAGAATTCAGAGAGTGACTGTAAGATCAAATCTTGAGAAAGCTCTTTACCCAATTTGCACCCCAATTTCTCAAGTTCTTCAATAAGATCAATCACACGATTGACATAGGGTCCAACTGGAGAGTTTCCAGTCAATTTGGATCCAAATAAAGACTTAGATAGCTGGTATCTAGCTGTCCTGCTTTGTGTACCAAACATCTTCTTAAGATGTTCAATGATTGCAGTTGGATCCATATCCTGATGTTTCCTCTGTAGTTCAGAATTCATAGAAGCGAGAATGATGCATTTGGTAGTAAGACATTCTTCCAAGTATTTCTGATAAATCTTGGTTCCATCATCATCATTCTCTTTTGGGACTTCTTTGGCGGGCTTATCGATCACATCAATAAGTCTTTCATGCACGAGAACAATTCTCAAATTTCTGTACCACTCATCGAAGTTTGGTCCTATCAACTGATTGGTCTCAAGTATTCCACGTAGTGATATGACTGTCATATTGAGAAATCTAAAATATAGAAAAGAAAAAGTAATAATATCAGAACATATCTGCATATATCATAAAGACATGGACTTTTATCTGAATAATATTTCCACTAATTATTTTAAACTATTTTCCCTCATTATAGTTTACGAAATCTTTATTTCTATTAGTGGATTAAAGGAATCCTTTAACAATATGTATAAGCCTCTTGAAAGTCAAGTCATTTCTCATATATATTTTAAAGGTAAGTACTCTTACCAATTGTATCCCTATACAATTTTCTTAAATAGCTCTATGTCAAATAGTCCCCTGGTAGTCAGGTCGATCCTATTGGCATAGTTGAGTTTAACCATCATGATAACAAAGAACTTATTAAATTTAATACTCCCCGGGTAGTCCAGGCGTCTAGTAAAAATTAAATAATTCTTTCAATCCATGCATCTAATACAATAAATAATTTTAACATATTCTCAAACTATAAGTCTCCTGGTAGTCAGGCCGCTCCTTATAAACAAGAAATAAGTAAAATTATTTACTTTGATGGATAGCTATACAATAAAATATCTTTGTCTACATGCTTAGTCTTAAATTAATTTACCTCACATATAATAAATAATTCAAAATTATGTAATGAACAAGCACGTGACAATAAAAATTAAATTTAACATATTCTAACATGTTTATCTTATATATATCACAAATATCACAAAAATAATCCATGCTAGAATATTATTATTAATTAACATCTCATGAACTAATAACAAATAAAATAACAGTAGAATCCAATAACCTATTATAGATATTCGTTGTATCTAATACAAATTTTTTAAATATAAGGTACTAACTATCACAATAGTTAACTTATATGTATATATATTTTATTCACAATAAAATAATATAAATACATATGTATTCAAACAATTTGATTATAGCACAAGACACATGTATTAGGGTTTGAACTCTTCAAATATAATCTTTAAAATATTTCGTAAATAAATTTTAAATACAATAAACCACGGCTCTGATACCACTGTAGGATTGCTTATATGTGTTCGTAACACGTAGCGAAAGATAACAACAATCCTAGGCAGAACTTTTCGTCTTTAAAATTTATTTACCTGTCAAAGATCGGATCAAAGACGTACCTGGTGAAGAGAGTCTTGTTTCAAAATTTTCTTCGATAGTGCAAAGATTTTATGCGTATCCACACCAAGACCGAACCTTGTTATCAACTCTTTGATCAATGAAAACCCGTGAACAAATTGAACAAAGATATAGTGCTGAAATGTTTCTAAAAAATCTCAACTTAATGTTATATGACAAGAACTATTATTGTCAAGAATGTTTTTCTCTTGATTTTTATGGCTTCTCAAACCTTTTATTTTTTACTTCAAAAATGGAAGATGAAAAATGTGGAAGAATTAAGAGTTTTGCTACTACAATGGAATGTCTTTTAATTCTAAATCAAGACTAAGTCTTTTTATATAAAAGTTGAATCCATTTAAAAATATATCTCATTCTAAATGGAATGAATATGACAAACTTTTATTATTAACTTTATAAAAGTTTTCCATTGAAAAATATATCTCATTCTAAATGGAATGAATATGAAAAACTTTTATTATTAACTTTATAAAAGTTTTCCATTGAAAAATATATCTCATTCTAAATGGAATGAACATGACAAACTTCCTTTATTAACTTTATAAAAGTTTTCCATTGAAAAATACATCTCATTCTAAATGGGATGAATCTTTCAATATCTTGAGGAGTTTGAATTGAATTCTTCCGTAGGAATTCTTTCATGGAATTCCATGTCCAATCAAAATTGGATCAAGTGTTCTTCATTAATATTGTATATATATACACCTTATATACACAAATATTAATTATATATATCTCATATATATATATTTCAACCAAGAGATACAATTTAATATTTTTGTCCAAATAGAAACTTCAATTTATTCACAATATTAATTATATCCTATGTGCTAGCAAAGAATATAATAATATTTCATTTGGACTAATAACTAAATTTATTTGACTAATTAAATTCCTTAATTTAATTATCAAATAATAAAGTAATTAATCCTTTTGCAATGATCAGAACACTCGTTAGTGTGCGACCCCATAGGTTCAATACTAAGCCGGTAGTAAATTGATCACATCAATATACTAATCAAGGGTGGCGTCTAGCAACACTCCTTAACGACCGGATAGAATGAAGTATATAATTTACTCTCAAGAACCAGTAGAAGAATAATGTAGTAATTCCTTCTGTCCTTATAACTCTGGATCACCCTAGGATATGGTTCAACTGTCAAATCCAAATAGGCAACCAACTATGTGTTCATGTCAAATATAATCGACCATTGAATGACCTAAGAAACGCATTTCTTCTTTCATTCAATTGCCCTGGCCAAGGTCTTAGTTTGGTCGTTTATAATTCATGACAACATGAAGCTTAAACTCATTACCAAGAGTTGACAGATTCCATCTTGGATCAATCACTAATTCTACAAGTATTTAACCGTACCCAATATCCTTTCAACTATCGCCCTAGGGCCATAGGTGTCCAGTATCAAAGCACAATAAATAACTTGTCAATTACTATGACGATCTCAGGTCAAAGGAAATTCTTACATTACATTCTTCAAGATAATATCCTATTGACAGTTTATGGTAATTCTAACCATTAGGAATTATCCAATGAGTCGGTTCAATGATCATATCTTTATATGCATCATATATCTATGCGAATTAGTTAATGAGATCAACTAATCTTTATCTAATAATAAAGACGATCACATAAATATTGATCTTACCAGATTACCAATGTCCAAATTAATAATCCTACGATCAAGAACAAATTTAGATTAAATTATAAGAAACTTGACTCTCATTATCATGATCTCCATCACAATGTCAAATCTCAAAATTTAATCAAGGACCGTATCAAGTTAATCAAATAATTAATAATAACTATGATAAAAGAATATCAAATGCCATATATATTTTATATTAAATAACGTTCACAAAATATGTTCAAATCATCAAATATGATATTGGATCTAGGGCATATATATTATATCCCTAACAGGGGTGAGGTGTTAGAGTCCGACTTTAGCTGAGGATATGAGCCGTAGTCTCTTGGTCGATAACATTCTTCACCTCACAATCTAGCTTTTAAGCTTGGGTTAGATTCAATTTCTTTTTCTTAGCAATCGGCTTAGGTGAACCATTATAGTTGGTTTGGTTTGTCTTTATCTTTGTCTTCTGATGTTTTGCAGACATCCTGGCCATGGAAATTGTAAGTGCAGTGATAAGTATGAAGCAATGTTTATGTGGAGGGACCTGCTCGCATCAATCCATTTCCGAAAAATGTACATATCTGAGAAAGCCTCGTGCATTAGCAAATAGACCTGAAGAAAAGACGGAATAATTGCCTAAAGCTCGGGAGGAGGATATTAAGAGGAAGGTGCAAGTGGAAAAAGTATGGCACGGAATGGAGCCAAAGGCTGAGGTAAATATGTGGCTTACTAATGTAGGAAAGATCAAAAGGGCTGTAACTCGCTTGTAAGAAGAAATTACTAAAAACAAGAGTTGTTTATTTGGATGTTGTCAAAGGCAAATGTTTAGATGGATGTTGTCAAAGGCAATGTTTAAAGGCAAATTATAGAAACAAAGTAAAGTTTTGAGAGAGAGCACAGTTTTTGATAACGTCATTTGGGTCACAGCTAGCATCCAAGGATTCAAATGTCCAAAAGTTACAAAAGGATATTGCTAGAGCTGTAGGTTTATCTTTTGATGATGAAGACGATGAAATGGCAAGACAGCTCAATTACTTGAGGCCTTGATGCGAAGAAGAAGAAGATTTCTTTTAATTATAGATGATTTATGGGAAGCATTTTCTTTGGAGATTCTAGGAATCCCATCCCCAGGTTATGGACATGACTGCAAGTTGATAATAACAACTAGATCCATGATGGTTTGTCGTGGCATATTGGAAACAATGAGAGATGTTGAAGTTAGTGTGCTTTCACATGGGACCTCTTTAAACAAAAGGTTGGTGACGAGGTGCTAGCATTTCCAAGATTACAAGCTGTTGCCAAGGATGTTGCAATGGAGTGTGGAGGTCTTCCACTAGCTCTTGTAACAGTTGGTCGGGCTTTAAGAAGAGAAAATGATATGAGGCAATGGGAAAATGCATTAAGCCTGCTGAAAAATGCAATGGAAAGAATAGAAGTAATGGAGAATCGAGTCTTCACACGTCTGAGATTTAGCTATGAAAGACTGAAGGACAATGTGACTCGGTCATGTTTTCTTTATTGTGCATTGTACCCAGAGATCATCATATTGAGACTGAAGAACTGATTAAATACTGGATATGGATAATCTCGGGTATGGAGAATCCAAGATGCTGCAGGGAATGATGATATTAGATGAACTGAAAAACGTGTGTCTGTTAGAGATCGGCTGTCAAGAAGGTAGTTTGAATGAACATGTCAAAATGCAATAGCTATTACAAGAGCGAATCCACTGTTTATGATCCGAGCAGGAAGTGGAATTCGTGTCCCACCAAGTGAGAACGAATGGGTCGTAGGCCTTGAAAGAATCTCGTTAATGAGAATGATTTGAGCTCTTGCAGTATAATTCATTGTCCAAGGGCATATTTCCTTCCTTCTTTAACCATCTACAAAGTCTCAAAGTTCTGGACTTATCTTACACAGGCATCGCTAGGTTACCTGATTCACTTTCTAATCTGGAAAACCTCCACGCTCTGCTACTACGCAGTTGTTGGAACTTGCGCTACGTGCCAATGATGGAAAGGCTCAAGGAGCTGAGGGTTTTGGATCTCTCTGTGAGCGATACTGTGTTAAACCAAAAATCAAAAAAACTGTTAGGAGAATTAAAGAAATCTCGAAAATAGTAGAGAATCAGAAATATTCCGAGTCCACAAGTTTCTTGTGTGTCCTTAAGGAATTTTAACCCCCTCACACGTTTCCAAGGTAATGGATTAAATCCTCCCAGGATAAAACAGAATAAACCTTCCTGCAACAGTGGCAATACAAACTGCAGGATACCAACGAACTCAAAGTACGGAGCAAAATTACACTTATGAATTTGAGAGAGAGACTGCGAATTAGGATTCAGTATATTCAGAAAGAAAGAAGTTCTGGAGTGTTTTTCGTGTGTAGAAAATGGAGCCATGCCTCAGAATTTATAGGAAATTATTAGAAGAGGTGTTTGGAAAAGGTGCCTTTTTAGAAGAATATGCTGCCTGCCGCGCTTCTACCGCGGTCGCGGCAGAACCCCGGCCAGAGAGGCCCTCTGAACCTTCAGCAGGGTTCTGGCGTATTTTCAGCAGTGATTTGGCATTTAATTAATTATTAAATAAATTTTGTCCAAAAATAATCTTATCAATCGATCCGAAGCCGAAGCCGAAGCCGAGCGAAGCGAGCGACGACGACTGCGCGAGAGTTCATTCTCTTCAACTCCTTTTAAGAGCTTTAAGAAGTGATTCTATATATAAGCACACAAATGTGGTTGTCCCTTACCAATGAGGGACAAAGTGCAAGACAAAAATTCACTTCTTCAAATTTTTATTTTCCCTCCATTTTATTTCCCTCCATTTTCAATTCACACTTCTTCTACTTTAAACCCCAATGGCTTAAAGTCCAACAATCCCTCACATGAATGGGAATGGTTGTATCAAGAAAGATCATGGATGAAAGCTATGTGATTTTGCAAGTAAGGATTAATTGCATATGGATAAGTAGGTTTCCCTTTGAACTTTCTGTAGTGAACATATGTCGAATATACTCGGTCAATCGGTAGATTTGATATCTTTGAATCGTCGAACTTTAGTGTATACCTAGACAACCATATGTAACACAACCAACCCTTAACCGTCTTTTGGTTCTCATTGTTGTGTTCGTTTTAGCCAGAACACCGCCTGGTTTCATAAGTGCGTAGAGAATTGGCCTTATAGAATTTTCATTAAAGCGGCTTCCACTTCACACTTACATATGTGATTCCTAAACGTGTAATCCTTTAGATTGACACTATTTGATAACTACCACATCAAACTTAGGTAATCATTAAAGAATGTGTAAAGTTCTATCCTTGTTATTGAACATTGTCTGCATCACGAGAAGGGACCAAAGATTTTACTTTGACAATGTTGAACCGGTCAATCACAACTTTGTTTGAGCTCCTTGAACCTAGATCTCGGAACATCCAAAATTCTAGGTAGAGTTACCGCCATGTTGACTTGTCCTCAGCCATAGTCCCATTCCCTTAGATGGTTTCTTAACTCCCTCTCTAGTTAAGCCTTTTGTAAGCGGGTCCGCCATATTATCCTTTGATCTTACATAATCAATAGTGATAATTCCACTAGAAAGTAGTTGTCTAACGGTGTTATGTCTTCGTCGTATATGACGAGACTTTCCATTATACATAACGTTCCCTGCCCGTCATAATGCAGCCTCGCTATCGCAATGTATGCAAATAGGAGCCAAAGGTTTTGGTCAGAACGGAATGTCTTCTAAGAAATTTCGAAGCCATTCAGCTTCTTCACCGGCTTTATACAAAGCTATAAACTCTGATTCTATTATAGAGCGAGCGATGCATGTTTTTTTGGAAGACTTCCAAGATACTGCTCCTCCACCAACAGTAAAAACATATCCACTTGTGGACTTTGTTTCTGTTGAGCCGGTTATCCAATTTGCATCACTATATCCTTCGATAACCGCAGGATATTTATTGTAGTGCAAAGCGTGGTCTTGGGTATATTCCAAATATCCCAGAACTCGTTTCATTGCTATCCAGTGATGTTTGTTGGGATTACTTGTGAATCGACTAAGTTTACTTATCGCACAAGCTATATCAGGTCGTGTACAGTTCATTATGTACATTAAGCTTCCCAACACACGAGCATATTCCAATTGAGGCGTACTTTCACCTTTATTCTTTATAAAATGATGATTTAAGTCAGTTGGAGTTCTTGCACTTCTAAATTCCAAGTGTTTGAATTTTTCAAGTACCATTTTCATGTAATGTGATTGAGACAAAGCTAGACCCTGAGGAGTCCTCTTGATTTTAATTCCTAGAATTACATCGGCAACTCCTAAGTCTTTCATATCAAACTTACTAGCAAGCATGCGCTTAGTAGCTTGAATGTTGGCAATGTCTTTGCTCATTATTAGCATATCATCAACATATAAGCAAATAATGACTATATGATTTGGAACGTTCTTAATGTAAACACATTTATCACATTCATTAATCTTAAAACCATTTGACAACATTGTTTGGTCAAATTTCGCATGCCATTGTTTGGGTGCTTGTTTTAGTCCATAAAGAGACTTAACAAGTCGACACACCTTCTTTTCTTTTCCCGGAACCACAAACCCCTCGGGTTGGTCCATGTAGATTTCTTCCTCTAAATCACCATTTAAGAAGGCTGTTTTTACATCCATTTGATGGATTTGAAGATCATACAAGGCGGCTAACGCTATTAGCATCCGAATGGATGTAATTCTTGTTACCGGCGAGTATGTGTCAAAATAGTCAAGACCTTCTCGCTGTCTAAATCCTTTGACAACAAGTCTTGCCTTGTATTTGTCAATATTACCATCGTCTTTTATTTTCTTTTTGAAAATCCATTTAGAACCCAATATTTTGTTACCTGGAGGAAGATCAACCGATTCCCATGTATGGTTGCTCAATATGAATTCTATTTCACTATTGACAGGTTCTTTCCAATATTGTGCTTCTGAGGAAGACATTGCTTCCTTGAAGGTACGAGGCTCATTTTCTAGTAGAAAAGTCAGAAAATCTGGACCGAATGAAGTAGATGTTCGTTGACGTTTACTTCTTCTCGTATTTTCCTCATTAGTCATACCATCTGTTATTTCCTCCCGATGTCCTTTTGACTTTTGGTAGGTCACTTCACTTTCCTTTTTATACGAATAAATAGTTTCAAAGAATTCAGCATTATCTGATTCTATTATCGTATTAACGTGAATCTCTGGATTTTCTGATTTATGAACCAGAAAACGATATGCCTTGCTATTGGTTACATATCCAAGAAATACACAATCAACCGTTTTTGGACCTATCTTAATCCTTTTAGGTTTAGGAACTTGTACCTTCGCTAGACACCCCCACACTTTGAAGTATTTCAAGTTGGGCTTCCTTCCTTTCCACTTTTCATAAGGAATGGACTGTGTTTTACTATGAGGTACACGGTTGATTATTCGGTTAGCTGTAAGTATAGCTTCCCCCCACAAGTTCTGTGGTAAGCTAGAACTTATCAGCAACGCATTTATCATATCCTTCAACGTTCGATTCTTTCTCTCCGCAATTCCGTTAGATTGTGGGGAGTAAGGGGTAGTTGTTTGGTGAATAATGCCATTTTCCAAACATATTTCTTCAAAAGGAGATTCATATTCGCCACCCCTATCACTTCTTATCATTTTGATCTTTTTGTTTAGTTGCATTTCAACTTCACTCTTGTATTGCTTGAAAGCATCAATTG
>MU703037.1:24587-39558 GCA_026770625.1 Nicotiana glauca | reverse complement strand
ATAAATCTTATTAATAAAATTATTGATTTGGGTCATACCTTCAGCAAGGAGGTCATGTACAATGACTTGTAGTTCTTGGACTTGAGCTATGACCGACCTAGTGTCAATCATCTTGAAATTCAAGAACCTTGCAGCCACGAACTTCTTAAGTCCGACATCCTCAGTCTTGTACTTCTTCTCAAGCGCATTCCATAATACTTTTGAAGTTTCCATGACACTATAGACATTGTACAAGACACCTTCCAAACAACTCAAAATGTAATTTTTGCACAGGAAATCAGAATGTTTCCATGCTTCAATTACAACAAGTCGTTCATCATCCGGAGTATTTTTAGTCATGACCGGAGGATCCTCCTTGATGAAACGTTGCAAACTCAACACAGTAAGATAGAAGAGCATCTTCATTTGCCAGCGTTTGAAGTCAATACCGGAAAACTTTTCGGGTTTTTTCTGCCGGTGCCATAGCATGAGCAGGAGTAGAACGGCTTGACGAGGCAGCAGCACTCGTAAAAGTAGCACCCGTTCCCCCAACACTTCCATTAGTTTGGTTTTTATTCGTCATATTTCTGTAAAGTTGAAAACAATACAGAACTTTGTTAAATCAGTGAAGTTTTGATATCTTCAAACTGAATACCAAACCAAGCATACAACACGTAATAATGGTGAAGTTTTTTATATACTTCAAACCCGTACGTTTATTGTTCCGGCAAAGTTTTTATGTACTTTAAACCAGACAGAAATAATTATTGGAGTAGAAAGCAACAAGGTTTTAGTCTCCAACAAAGTATAGAGAAAACAGTTTAATACATATAATCAACACAGAAATGATAATAATTATTAAAATTCCTTAAGCTTGTGAGCGATACTGTGTTAAACCAAAAATCAGAAAAACTGTTAAGAGAATTAAAGAAATCTGAAAAATAGTAGAGAAATCAGAAATATTCCGAGTCCACAAGTTTCTTGTGTGTCCTTAAGGAATTTTAACCCCCTCACACGTTGCCAAGGTAATGGATTAAATCCTCTCAGGATAAAACGGAATAAACCTTCGTGCAACAGTGGCAATACAAACTGCAGGATACCAACGAACTCAAAGTACAGAGCAAAATCACACTTACGAATTTGAGAGAGAGAGACTACGAATTAGGATGCAGTATATTCAGAAAGAAAAAAGTTGTGGAGTGCTTTTCGTGTGTAAAAAATGGAGTCATGCCTCAAAATTTATAGGCAATTATCAGAAGAGGTGTCTGGAAAAGGTGCCTTTTCAGAAGAATACACTGTCTGTCGCGCTTCTACCGCGGTCGCGGTCGCGGCAAAACCGTGGTCAGAGAGGCTCTCTGAATCGCGGCAAAACCGCGGCCAGAGAGGTTATGGCGTATTTGCGAAGCCGAGCCGAGCGAGCGACGACGACGACGCGAGGGTTCGTTCTTTTCAACTCCTTTTAAGAGCTTTAAGAAGTGATTCTATATATAAACACACAAATGTAGTTGTCCCTCACCAATGAGGAACAAAGTGCAAAACAAAAGTTCACTTCTTCAAATTTTCATTTTTTTTTTTTACTCTCTTCTTCGTCAATCGAGTGTACACCACAGGGAACGGACGAGTGTAGACCACAGGGAACGGAGATGTTACTCAATCTGAAGCATCTAGATCTCTCCTAAACTACTGTTGATGGATTTGATATTCGAATTTTAGGAACATTTAAGTTTTTGGAAGACCTCTTAACTATTGGTTTATGGCAACCTTTAATGTTCGGTTTGGATTTTGTTATTGTCGTGGCAAGCTGCACCAACTTGGCAAACCTTGAAGCCAATTTCAGCACTTTGCACGACTTCAATCGTTATGTCTTGTCAGGTCACTGGAGCACGCTTGAGAGTTTCAAATTTTGCATAGGCTATCCCCAATCCTCTAAATTACCTGGAAAAAATAGTGTAGGATTTTTCGGGGATTCACATCGTTGAAAGGGAAGCCCCTTCTTGGTTGCCAACGATACTTGAGTTGGCCGTTCATGAATGCTCTGGCATCACTCACTTTTCAATGTTTATTATGAATGCCTCTTCCCACCTAAAACATTGCAAAATAAAGTATTGCGATGAGATGGAATGGATTATAACACAAAATTTTGAATGTAATTGCTTGTGATAATCTCACGACTCTGCTGCCACTTGAGTTAGTGAGGATACTCAACAACGTTGAAGAGATTGAAATTGGAAGCTGTCCAATGCCGGAGGAGATTTTTACAGAAGCAGAAAGTGAAGAGGTCATTCAAGAGAACGACATTGAAGTGGTCCTCCCAAGTTTGCAAAAATTAAGATTAGTTTCTATACCAAGACAGAGAAGCATATGCAGAGGTCCAATGATTTGTGATTCCTTAACGAGTATTGAAGTCATAGATTGTCCGGAGCTGTAAATAATTCCCTTCTTTCTAGAAATAATGCAGCAATTAGTTGACTCTCTCAAACAGATAAAAGGAAGCAGAAGGTGGTGGTGGACATTATCTCCCTATTAAAATGCGATGATGTTGAGTATGGCTCTTGATAGGAGAGTCTGGAGGTCTAGTATCAGGGTTGTCGGATAGGGGCCCCTTGTATCTTTCGCACTTCTTTCCCGGTCTAGGGTTTTGGTAGGACTCTCTATAGATGATTTGTGTATTGGGTAACGTTTTGAGATTACTACATGCCATTTTATTTATGGTTTATGGTTTATGTTTTGATAATTGTCGATGCGATTTTTCATAGAGTTACTAATACTCTCCTGTTTTTGCTTTTTTGTTTTTGCTTTTATTTTTATTTTCCTTTCCTGAGCCGAGGGTCGATTGGAAACAGCTTCTCTGCCCTTTTGGGTAGGAGTAAGGCCTGCTTACGTATTACCCTCCCCAGACGCCACCTTGTGGGACTATACTGGGTAGTAGTTGTTGTTGTTGTTGTTGTTGATGTTGAGTATGGCTCTTTGACACCAGTCGACTATTTTTCCTTCTCAATAATTACTCTTCTATTTTTTAGTTATAGACCAGTAGGAAAGCCTACATCATATTGAACTGCACTTTCTTATTTAACATTTTGGAATTGAGACGTAGTAGTAGTTTTTGTGTCCTATCGTCACTGTTTTTTAACAGGCTTGAGCTATGCATTCTCACACTGGAGCCTACTTTTTTTGGTTCCTTTGTGGGGCAGGGCTCTCTGGGATCGGAAGCCGCTATAGTAGGCGGTGAGTCCTATCGTGAGCCGATGGACAATCAAGATATCTATGCTGAATTCTGGCTGCTTTGCGGATAAGAACGTGAACTACTAACCAAGTTCTAACTTTGGGTGTTAAAAATGATCAAGTATGTGGATATCAGCAAAGAATCCTGCTGGTAAATACTTGTCACTTATGTGAAAATATTGTAAAAAAAATCAGAAATATTCATTTCTTTCTTCTATTTTTTATTTATAGACTAGTTCTGTTGCCTATATTGTATTGAATTTTAGTGTCTCGTTTTAGCAGTTTGGGATTGAGATGTAGTAATTTTTAATTTTATTTCCGGTCTTTGTAGTCGTGTTTAACAGGTTTCAATGGAATGTGCTCGAGTTGAGCCCATCCTGCGCGCCTACTGGATGCCCCTGAAGTTGGGGCGGGGATAGCCCGTCTCACGCCTGATGGAGTCTAGAGCTTTCCCTATTGGATGAGAAGGAGTATATAGATAAACAGGTACTGTTTTCATTTGCACTGTTAATGCAATTAGTGCTGATCATTTGTTAAAGTAAAGGCCATTTCAAGTAGCAAAATCTGTACTGACCTTGAAACTGGTTTCAATATCTAGCTTCAACATTTTTAGCTATGGGTTCCAACAACGACCTCAAATAAATATACAATAAGTAACTGAGTTTACAATCAATTATTTATGGATATTTAGTAGATTTTTTAATACATACACATGGTATGTGTAAAAGCTACTGGGTTAACGGAACCCACACCTACTAAACTGGATCCACCCCTGAGTATAGACTGTATAGTGCAGTTAAGTAAGCATTCTGATAGGGCCCTGTTCCTATCCTCTGATCTCCTGCTTCTTCTTTGAAGCAAAAACATTCATATATCGCCAAGCGTTCAGTTTGATCATTTACTTTCTCAGCCCATCAAAATGGCACAGAAGAGTTCTTCCTCTGCCCATACTTTTCATAGGAGTTATGATGTTTTCTTAAGTTTTAAAGGTGAAGATGTACGCAAAACATTTGTCGACCATCTCTACGTTGCTCTGCAGCAAAAGGCTATTCATACTTTCAAAGATGATGAGAATCTAGAGAGAGGCAAGTCCATTTCACCCGATCTTATTGACGCAATTACATCATTCATTTTAATATATTTAAATCATCATATAAGTAATTATATAAAAGATCTAATACTATTACTTACCTATATTAATATTGATTATAAAATTTAATATATCGTGTTTTGTCATTTTTTATATTTTAATTAAATTAAATTGAAAAGCTTAATATTAGTCTTTAGTGGTAAAATTTGAATCATTTTTTCTATTTCGTTTAACTAAATCCTACTCCTAGAGGGAAAGGAAACGTGGGGGGAAAAGCTAGAAAAGAAACAAGAAATTCAGGAAACAAAAGTTCCGAAATCCTTTTCCCTATCAAATTCGGTAATACTTCCTTTGTCCTATAAATACGGTATATAGTAATCATTACACTCCCAACTTTCTAAAAAATTTCTTTGTATTCTTTTTCTCAAAACCTAACAAAACCTTTGAGAGTTTTTTTTCCAAGAAATATGTCTGAAGATCACCAACGTCCCTACTACGCTACTCTTACATTACCAAATGATGTTTTTCACTTGCAAAGAATGAACCAACAACAACCTGATATTCTACATGATCAAACACATGATACCAACATGTTTGAATATTGGGAAATAACAACTTACTGTGATCCTGCTATGGATATAGATGATGGGGAGGAACGAGCTGGTTGTTTCATCTGTTGCTATGAATTTCAGAACGGAGATACATTAGTCACACTTCCATGTGAAGATGTGTTTCATTTAGATTGCTTCTATGAGCGACTGAGGAGAAGGAGGAATGATTGTCCCTTTTGTAATGCTGAAGTTTTGCCCCCACTCGAAGAAATAGAAGAAGTGGAGGAGGAGGAAGAAGAGGAGTTCGAGGTTGAAACAAGAACTTATGATGCTTCTGTAATGGATATAGAGGATGAGGAGGAACAAGAAACATGTGCCATATGTTTATCTGAATATCAAGACGAAGATACCATTGGCAAACTTCATTGTGGCCATGAGTTTCATTTTGGCTGTGTTAACAAGTGGCTGCAGCAAAAGAACGCATGTCCGTTTTGTAGAGCTGAGGTTTTGCCCACACATGACTACTTACATTCTTAATCTTGTGAATTCAATGACAATAGTCATCTGTGTATTTTTATTAATTTGTTGTTGTAATAGTCCTCGTAGTGGCCTATCAACTTTTTAGTCTTTCCCCTATTCTTTTCGGCCAATGTAATCTGTTTACACATCTACTTATAACACAAATGGAGTGCGGTGGATGCTGACCATATTGTAACCTGTTTATGTCATTTATACCACAACTAGGAAATTTGCCATGCTTCCCGCAGTTGTTAGAAATAACAGTAAATTTTGAAAGGATTGTATTTATAAATTTATTAAGAATTAAAGATGGAATTTTTCAACTGTATAACTAAAAAATCTAATTTTATATATTGATGAAAAAAATCACAAGATAAATATTTTTGTGGAATTAGAGCTTAGAAAACTACATTTTTTATTATCAAATATTCTTAAAAATAAAAAAAGAACTTCTAAGGAAAAAAATCATAAGTATATTTTTGTGGGGAGGTTTTAATACAAGACTCTCTTAGTCTTATGTATTTCATAATACATAATCTAAGAACTTGATGTTTTTTTAAGTATTAAATATTAAAACTTTTGTTTGATGAACTTGTCTTCTATTCAAATAAAAGAAAATAAATCGAAAAGCAATGAAACTGAAAATTGGGGAAAAAAAGAACATAATACATGTAATACTGTTTACCTTGAAAATGGTAACTACAATTATATTTGATTTTGTGATTCTAAAAATACGTAATTTATTTTAATACTATTTGTTAAGCAATAGATGCTAGGTATAAGTAAAGAGAATAAGATATGCAAACCAATGGGGTCACAAAGCTGGGCCTCGAGCTGGCTGAAGCAAAACCTCGAGGTCTAGACGGAGCTAATAGCGATGAACTATTGACAAAGAATCAATGGTAATCATGGCCTTAAAGATGGCCTTTTACAATTGATAATGAGCAATAAATGAAGAAAAATAAATGAACAATGTAAGAATAAGCAATAGATGTGAAGAACAGTTGTTTTATCAAAGAGAGATGAGAATGTTGTTTATTATTCAATATCAAGGTGCCTTGCAAAATGACAAAGGTCCCCTCTATATAGGAGGGGTAAATCCAACATAGTACATGTCTAATAAATGCTACTAGTACAGCTGTATAACTGCTCAGTATAAGTTTGTACTATTCTTGCAGACTCTGTCAGTCCTCATGGTGTGCCTTCGGGGGTTTCCTGCCTTTCCATGACGATCATCGACTCGTGCCGCTTCGAGATCGACCTTCGATGTGCCTCCTCGAGGGGGAGCAATTCGGGGTCCTCCCTTAAGTTCCACTTCGATCCCCTCGAGGCCGGGCGTGGAGTGCCATAATAGCGTCAAAGTCGGATTCTCCGATTTTGGTCGCATACAGATAGTCCCCGCGTTTCTTAGAATTAAATAATAGAAAATGACCTTGAGTTCTTGCCTCTCCGATATCCCCATCATGACGTTAGCCGCGTGAGATCATTAAATGGTACGGCAGAAAAACTTGTACAGAGATATTGTCAACAAAGTTCTCGAAAAGCCCACGAACCGCTATTGGTCGCCCTTTCAACTCCTCCAACTCAATTAGATGGCTTATAAATACTCCAATTCCCTATCTTTTGAATCTTTACGACATCTTCAAATCTTCAAACTTTTGTTAACAGTTTCCTGCCGTCTCCCCTTCTCTGTACTCATTTCTGCATCAACTTGCTCTTAAACTTTGTGATAACCATGGCTAAAACCTCTAAGACAGTACCCCGAAAGGGGGAAGCCTCTTCTTCATCACGCTCGTCTAAGAGCAAAAAAGTAGTGCCTCCCAGTGTTGAGGAGTGTGTTCCTGGTCCTTCGATACATCATCTGATTTCAAAATTGACAAACCTTCTTCGATACCGGGTCGATGTGAGCTCATGTCTCCGTATATTAGTTTAATAACTAACAAAGAGAAGGTGAAAATAGATTTCCACTGGGGAAGGGCGGTACACGCTGAGATCCCTTCTTCGGAAGAGGACATAACTACACAAAAACCTGGTTTCCTCAGCGTGTATACGCATCCTTTTACTTTAGGCCCTGTAGATTCTTCTTCTCCATCAATAGACCCGGTGATCCTTGATTTTTGCAGAGAATACCGAGTGACACTTGGTCAAATTTACCCTTTTTTTAGAGAATCATCTATTTGATTTGACATTTCTCGAACATGATCGAGGGGATGTCTTTCACCCTTGATCATATGATCAGACTGTATAGCCCTCGCCTCTATCGAGGGGGCTTAGTCAAGCTGCGGCATCGATCTACTAGAGCATTTTTTGTCAATACTGATGAAGATAAAGACGGGGGTGGATGAGCCACTTGGTTCGAGTTAGGACCTTGGACCTCATCTCTACCGAGAATATGCCATTCCATGAGGAATGGAATATGAGATGTTAGTGTCATTATACCGAGCATGCTATATCATATGAATGTCCTCTTGTCTTCTTTCAAACTAACTCCTTTATTTTTTCTTCTTGAATTGGTCCTTCTCTGGTTACGCAGCCACCGTGTGGTTCCCCAGGACGGTCGAGGACCTTCCGGGCTAGGTTAGACTTTTAGATTCTACCTCATCATACGACAAGCGTATTTGGCGTGATTTGGCCAGAACTCGATGGGAGCCTAAAAATCACGGTACGTCTTCACCGCTGTCACTTCTAAATTCCTTATTGTGAGCACGTGATTTTTGCCCTATATGAATTACTCCCATAAAATATTAGAAAATAATTTTCCCAATTTTTTTGCAATTTATAGGAATTTTCGTAGAATTTTGTTAAATATTTGGATTATTGTGCATATTTAATTTCCATTAAAAAAATTAAAAAATACCAAAAATACCATGCATTGAATTTAGAATTTGTTCACATTTTAGGATTAATTAATTATTTAGTTTCTTTTATTAAAATGAAAATCACAAAAAAATAGCTCATTTTTACATTCTTAGCTTTTAATTTTGGATTATTGAGTTTTCTCTTTCAATTTAGGATCAACTAGTTTTTATAAATATTATAGTTAGATAATTAGCTTAATTTTACCATTTAAATAAATTTAGGAGTTTAATTTAGATTTTTAATTAATTAAATAAAAGAAAAGGAAAATGAGAAAAGAAATTGATTTAGTCTTGATGTATTGGGTCACCCCAAAGAACAAATATAATGGCCCAATTACCCTATACCTACCTAGCCTAGACCTTTGACCCATTAGTCCTTCCCCTCTTTATACCCTAAATACACATTACTCCCTCCGGTCCAAAATAAGTAATTTTTTGGGTATTTTCACACAGATTAAGAAATTTACTTTTTAAGATTAATTAGCAATGGAATTGACCATATTAACCTTTACTATCTCACATAAACACTTCTAACACTTATTCCAATACTATTTACTCCATGGACAATGTAGGAAAAAAATAATTAATTCATTCTTGAAATCTGGAAAAATTACTTATTTTGGACCACAAGAAAAATGCCAAAAAATTACTTATTTTGGACCGGAGGGAGTATAAAAGAGAGGGATATATACATTGATGGGGGCGCAGCTTTACATACAGACCCTCCCCATCGATGTTCTGCAAAAAAAAAAAGCTTAAAGCAAAAAGACTCTACAAAAATCTGACAAGCACCTTTTCAATAAAAAAAAAGGGCCCCACTGTTTCCTTCTTCTTCTTCAAAGAGACGCCTAAACACCGGATATACACCAGCTTCAGTTGCGCAGCTTTCTACATACCCCCGCCCCCTGCCCTCGTCGTCTTCAGCTCAGGCTGCCGCCACCGTCGTCTTCTCCGGTGAGCTGGCTGGCCAGTAGCCATGCTTAGCCATTGACCACCTCTCTCTGTCACTCATCCCAACTCTCATCTCCTATCTCCTTTTTCTTACACAGTCATTACTTCTTTTCTGTTTTTTAACGAGCAATATTTAAAATATACAGAATAATAAGAGAAAATCGGTTGCCATCGTTCAAGGAGGTCAGCCGAAAAACCTTAAACAGAAACGAGCTCTCATCTCTCCTTTTCAATGGAGAGAATGCAGACCTAAGTAGCCATGACACTCCAGTTCTAACCATCAGCAGCCCTTGCTTCGTTTGCTGCCCTTGCTTCATTTCTTCGTGCCAGGTTGTGAAATCGCCGTTCAGGTTTTATTTTGGCGAAGGTTCGAGGTTAAAGCCGGTCTCCGTTTGAGGTTCCGTTTTTCCGGCCATGTAGCGCATCCAAATGTTCTGAAGATCTATAGGTCTGTTTCTGCTTTTCTTCATTCTATTTGATGTTGTTCGTACATGTTGTTTGAGAGATTTTATTGTGAGTATCCATATTATACGTTGTTTGGATATTTGTTATGTCTATTATATACTTCATGTCCTTGGTTTGGGTACTTCAAGTGGAATTTGCTTGCTCCTTCATTTTTTCTTTTCATTATAAGTTTCAACTATTTTTGTTTTTTATTCGGATTCAAATGCGTTAGTAAAGGGTATAATTATAAAAGGAATCTGTTTCTTTTATGTTGGTAAAGTAAAAGAGTGTTTGAATATTGATATAGATTTTAGATCGTTTGTTTTTTTTTATCAATGTTTAATCTATTAAAGTAGAATGATAAAGTGTTATTAATTGTGGACACGTTCGCGTGACATGATTTTTGACGCGCTAAACAAATGGGTATACGCGCGCGTAACCTGTTCAAGATAATTTTATTAAAAGCGGTGAAAGAATTAAATGAACATAGGTTCTAAAATCAGTAATTAAATAATTTAATAAGCCAAGTATTATCAAAGCGACCGTGCTAGAACCACGAAACTCGGGAGTGCCTAACACCTTTTCCCGGGTTAACAAAATTCCTTACCCGGATTTCTGGTTCACTGACTGTATACAGAGTCATTCTTTTCCTCGATTCAAAATTTAAACCGGTGACTTGGGACACCATAAATCTCCCAAGTGGCGACTCTGATTTTAATTAAATAATCCCATTTCGATTGTCATTTCAAGTTGGAAATAACTCCCTTTATTATACCCTTACGGGGGTGTAGTGAAAAAAGGAGGTATGACAGCTCTGGCGACTCTGCTGGAGATAAGAACCCAGAACTTCGGTTCAGGGTTCGAGAATTCGAGCTTGGAATAATTATTGTATTTGGCTTTGTTTATTATATGCTTTTATTACATATTTGGGACTAATGTGCAAAATATTACTTTTTACCGTTTTGATATTATTTGAATTGTATATATAAAACTGTTACGAAACCTCTCTCTTCTCACCTCCGGGTATGTGCTCGCTGGTCGAGACTCCCTATTCTGTTAGTGTCATACCTTAAAGTAAAAAAGAGGCCAGACAAGTTACTAAGTCGGATGGCCTTTTGGTTCCCGGTACGTAGCCCCCTCCTCGACTCAAGTTGTCTGCTTGGATACACAGTCTAGAACATATGCCCAGGTTTTGAACCTAGAATAACTCAGCCTCATGCCGGATCCCTAGTAGGAACGCTTATCTGCATCATGTGCATTTTGACTTAGGGGACTCAACAGGGGTTAGGTCCGTCTAGGACGGGTGTACCCAAAATAACAGACCATCTTGATGCATCCTATGTGCTACAAGTTGCATTTATTCAAGGGTAAAATAGTCATTTGACGGAACAATGATAGTTGAGGACAAATGAAAAAAAAGAGGAAAAAAGAAGAGAAAAAAGAAAAAAAGAGGGTGAGGTATGAAAATAAAGCAAGTAGGGCCCAGATTTGTTTTGTTACACTTTTTTTATTAAGGAAAAAGACAAAATATATACATGAAAAAATTCAAAAAAGATTTTGCATTTTTATCATTTTTCAAAAAATCAAAAAAAAAAAAAAAGGAAAAAGAAAATCTAAAAAAGAGTTTGCATGTTTCATCATTTTCAAGAAAAAAACAAAAAATATGTTTTCTCTAAGTTAGTTGTTTTGTTTAATTTTTCGCCCGTATCCAATCTGCCCGAACTACGCATACCTGATTCTCGCCTTTCGGGGCGTGATACGTAGGCAACCCACATAGGATCCGGTTTTCCTAGTGAGTTTAGGTTCTTGTCTTTGCGGGGTCTTAGCCAAATTTTGCGTTTTTGGCCACCTTTTTGCTAGATAAGTCGTTTTACAAAAATAGCCTCAATCATGTCTTGTACGTGTCCAGTAGCGAGTATTATTGTCTCACCTAGTGTTGGTTCGAGTTTTTGTTTTCATACAGGTGTGAATTTACTTACCGGAGCTGGAGCTTGACAGAGCCTAGGACATCTAGCCAGGATCACTCATTCAGAATGTGGATTAAAAGAAGATTCTCTTTTCTTTTGTGTTTTGAGTCGGTTTTTTTATTTATTTTTTATTTTACGCCGTCTTTTACCTTTTAGTTTTGAATAGTAATGTCGAATTTTATTATTATTATTGTATTTTCTATTTTTGCATTTGAAAAGGTGTGTAATAAATCAAAAATCTAAAAAAAAAAAAGAATTGCATTTTATATTTCCGTTAGAAATTTTTCTTAGAATACTAATTGTAGAAATAAAAAGATATATATTTTTGAGGTGGTTTTTCCTTTAGGCAACTAATATCTAGGACTTAAAATAAAATTATTTTTATATTTCCTTTAGTATGTTAAGATTAAAATTCAAAAAAAAAAAAAGAATTTTCTTTTAGAACCTTGTTAAAAGTTTTCTTTAAGGTATTAATCTCAAAAATTCAAAAAAAAAAATTCTTTCGAGGTGTTTCTTAGGAAAATTAGTGAAAAAAAAAGTTTTTTTATTTTCATTAAGCCTTTAGTATATTGTACATAAAAAAAATATACTTTATCTGTTGTTTGTCATTAGAATTTCTTCTTTAGGCAATCAAAATTGAAATCCAAAAATATTTGTTTTATCATCTTCATTGCTTGTTTCGAAATATTGCGTCAGGATATCAATTGAAAGTCAAAATATTTTTCTGTGGTTTATTCTTTAGATTTTTTTCTTAAAAAAAAGGAATCAAAATATTTTTCTCTAGTAGGATTTTTCATTAATAACTTCCATAGAGTATTTGTTTCAAAAAGAAAAGAAAAAGCATGCCCGTTAAGCTTGAGTTTAGAATAGGTCATAAAACATTAAGTATAGAAAATTCAAAAATGGATTTGCCTCTTTTATTTCTCTCTACTCATCAAAGTAGTCATTAAAAAAAACGTCAGTTTGTTCTCGATCTTCCAGAACTACGCAAAGATCTGATTCATGCGGGGTCATGATACGTTTAGGGTTCGATCGAATCATTCTTTATTATTATTAAAAGAACAAGAAAAAGATGAAAAAAGAAAGATAAAAAGGAAAAAGAGAGGAAAAGAAAGAAAAGATGGTAAAATTGTGGGAAGTGAGAAATGAGAAGGAAGAAAAAGAGTGATAATTAGAAGGAAAAATGAGCGAGCTTAAGAAGGGTGAGGAAAGAAAGGAAAGGAGAGAGGTTGAAATGAACAAATTGGGATGATGCCAACTGACCTTTGTACCCTTGAAGTCATTTTAGAACCGATAACTGTGGCTAGGTGCATTGCACATAAAGTGAAATTATCTTATGTTAAATGTCCTAACGCTAACGTGATGACTTCATTTTGTTATATTCATAGAAGAAGGGTGGCTGGTTTGTGGTTATTAAGGTAACTCATCCATACAACACAAGGTCAAAGAGCAAGGCAGTCATGGCTGGCAAAGGGTTGAACACGGGTGTTACTGATCCATTTAAGGGAATTGTTGAATCAGAATCTGAGTTGAAAGAAGAGCTCTTGAGGTTGAAAAGACAGATGGCCGAAATATACCAAGCTTGGATTAGCGGGTGTCCTCCACCATCAGTCCCCGATGCCCAACACTATGCTCCAGAACCAATTTTCAAGGTGTCAGGTCCATACTCTCACGCTCCTCATTTTGAACCTCCCGGTGAGACTACAAAGCTTGCTAAGACAGTGGAGCAAGATGAGATATCTAGATAGCTAAAAGAGTTTAAGATGTCAAAGTTTAATTTGTATGACGGGAGGGGAGATCTAGTAGCCCATCTGAGGGTTTATTGCAGTGAAATGAGAAATGCTGGCGGGGAAGATGAGCCGCTTGTTGATACCCAATTTTTTTCTATGTATTTTATACACCCAAATGTTCTCAAAATAGTATACTCATGCATATATAAGCATTCCCAAGAGTTTTGGTATTTTTCCTTATTTTTTAAAGTTCTTAGAATCAATTTGTTGTCTATTTTAATAGTTCAAAATTCAATAATTATTTTCAGACTATCATTATTGGCGAATAATTTATTTTATTCTCATATTTACATTAAAATATAGTTAAGGTGATTTTTGTTCATTTTTACAAAATTGCTCGTTATTTTTAAAAGTTAATTGCATATAAATGCAATTATAGCCTATTCTACGATTAATAGTGTTTATAATTGTAAAATTAGTTCTAATATTTTTTAATTAATACATACGTATTTTTAATTGGTTCAGCATCTTAAATTTTCTTTTAAAATCATTTTTTACTATTTTTATAAAATAACAGGGGAAAACTGGCTATTTCAATTTTGGCCACATTTCATTTCAATTATAGCCTCAATTTCGTTTTAATCTTAAACCTAATTGATCCCAAATCAGGCCCCAAATCGACGACCCAATTTAATTTTTCACCCGACCCCTGACCCAATTAACAAACCCGTCCGTTTGTATTTTTAAATCCTGGCCGTTGATCATTTTGATCAACGGCCCGCATTCGTTCTTTCCTTTTTAACTCTACACGACCAAACCCTAACCCTCATTTCTCCTTCGACCACCGCCTTCAAACCCTCCCCTTCTCTCAAATGCTCTCAAGCCCTCGAAACCCTAATCATCTCCCTCGTCTTCTCCAATCAATCTCACCGGAGTCCATGGCTTCTCAGGCCATGGACAGCCTGTGCTCACCTGCTTTAACCCCCATGCCTTGGTTGTTCAAGGTTTTGAGGTCTGACCTCAACGATGCCTATTCAGATCCTCCGCATATCTGAGGTCCTATGGCCTCTCCGGCTCCGTTCCGATGTGTTTGAGCTTTAAAAGGCCTAGCTATGGTTCAGACATGTTCGAGACCAGATCCTTTCCAAGCCTTCTCATTGCTAGGATTTTTGAGAAACCCTGGTCTGACCTCAACGATGCCTGTTCAGATCCTCCGCAGATCTGAGGTCCTATGGCCTCTCCGGCTCCGTTCCGACGTGTTCGAGCTTTAAAAGGCCTAGCTATGGTTCAGACCTGTTTGAGGCCAGATCCTTTCCAAGCCTTCTCATTGCTAGGGTTTCTGAGAAACCCTAAAAGCTTGTTCGAGGTTCCTTCTTCCTTTATTTTCTTAGATCTGTGATAGATCTGTGTTATACTCGATTTCCGTTTCTTCTTTTTCTTCTTTCTTTGTGTGAATCTGCCTGTTTATGCCATGTTTTATGAGTTTTCGCTTATGTCTTGTATCCTTTCCTCGCATGTCTTCTCCTATTTGTTGTTATTACGCATGTGGTTCTATTTGTGCTCTGTTATTTCTTCTACTGGTTTCTACAGCATATTTTTACATGTCTATCTTATGCGTTCCTTTACTATTTTCTTACTGAGTCTTGTTTGCCTTTACCGG
>MU703036.1:21572-37138 GCA_026770625.1 Nicotiana glauca | reverse complement strand
AGACACTACTAAGAGCATTTTGTCATCATATATATCATCAAAACAACATGAAAATGTGATTATTTAGGGCGTGATCATAGTCAAATTCACCTATTATCAATGCCTCTGATGATTACTTAGCCCATAAGAAATTTGGTGTATAAGAATAAAGAAATCTCATAAGGAGCGTCATGAAGAAAAAAGATTTGATAAATGAATAGAACAGAATATTACTATCATCGTATTGAAAAGTCAATATAATCTCCATCTATCTCAAAATTAAACTAACCTACATACACAAAGGAAGGAGTGGTAGGGTCTTTTTGTTTCACTACTCCGAGCATGTAATAAGTGATAATACAACTTTCAACTTCCTCCAACCATGACAGTTGCCTAAATAAACTTGAAAAGAAACATCACGATTTTAGTATATCGTTGTGTTGTATTAGTGCATATACGTAAAGAATAAAAACAAATATTAAAAATAAAAGCAGTTTGTTAATTAGAATATGAAAATGTATCACATTTACCAATTAAGTCGCTAAAAGTCCGCATTTGTGAAAGATCGTTTCAAACTCTTGGAACATTTCGGCATCTCTCTCTCCTAAGAAGCTTCGCTGAAAGTTCTCAAAATTTACATATGTTTTGCTTCTGAGAGTAACAAAAGAATTTAAGTAAGAAATATGAAGTGATCCGCAAAAAGTGAAAAGCACCATATATCTAACCCTCTTGGCATCTAATAGGGATCAAATAAACAGTTTGTCAATAGTCATGAAGCATCAAAATTTCTCCTATTGTGTCAATGTATGATTCGAAATTGCACTATTGGATTTCTTCCATCTACATTGACAAACATGAAAATTTACTGTGAAATATGATAAATGTGAATATGTGAGGGAAGTGATAAAATTATGTGTAAATAACATCAGTTGCATTCAAACCTTTTGCAGAGCTCTCATGATATTATCCATGATGCAATAGTCATTTGGAAGTCAACCCAAACAAACTCAAAATGAGATATAACAGTGCATCTAAACCCATCATTCGATTTATTTCATTAACTTCCAACAAAAAACGATCAAGGAAAAAATTATGAAAGAAGATGAGGATAAGTGATAATAGGTGAATTAGACCCTAAAGAATCACATTTTTGTATAGCTTTGTTGTAAAAAGTGATAACCAAATGCTCTGATTAGTGCTTTTCATGATTTGTAGGCTATATCTAATGAAAGAAGTAAATGGAGCAAGTTTGAGATCAATTACGAAGAAAAGGAGGCCAATCAAACAATGCCCAAGAAATGCACCAAGTGAAAAGTCAAAGGAAGGCAGAAGTTGGCCTGCAGCGGTCAGACCGTAACCGCGGTAGGACCGCGGCAGAGTAGAGATGAAGATTCAGAGACCCCTTTTGGTCGCGGTCCCAGCGTAACCGCGGTGGGACCGCGGCAGAACGTGAACTAGCCAGGGTCAGAATTGTCAAGTCGGGAAAAATTGGTGTAAAACCCTTATAAAAAGTAGGATTTCATCCACATTAGGTCAGGCTGGTTTAGAGAGTACTTTGGGCAAGAAACACAAGTGTGAGAGATCACCCAAAACATCATAGTTCTTTATTTCTTCTTTTTCTTGCAATTTTCCATGATAAATATTTTCGTATATTATCTTCAAGTTGTTATGAGTAGCTAAATACTTTAGTCTAAGGTTTTGATGGAACCTATTGAAGGATGAACTTCTTGATTATATTCATATAGTTTGCCGGTTAATCTCTATTTGTTCAATTACGTGTTTATTGTAGTTAATTGACAGGATCCTCAGTTAGCTGTGCCTATTTAGTGTGCATAACTCGAGAGAGAGAGCATATTTAGGTAATTATTGAACAACACCACTCCCAAAGTATAATAGGAATCTATAACTACGAGTTTAAAGGCAGGATTAGGGATAAAGAAGCCTTGGGTGTGATCTAAAGTGAGCTGTAATAAACAAAGTTAGCTAGCGTAGCTCTGGAGAGTGCGTCTAGTAAATTATCACAATTACTCGGGAGAGATTTACGGTAATAAGAGTGCTCATGATTGATAGAGATATTTTGGTAAATCTATATAAAACATACCCGGAAGGGATTCCATCAATAGGGGAAATCATTACCATAGAACTTTTTTATTATTGTTTTCAACCCAAGAATATTTAGTTTACAACTGTTAGTTATTTACTTTCAATCTTAGTAGAAATACCATCCAATATTGTTTACAAAGTTTGGAAAATTAATTATAAATGATTTAGTGATTCTGAAAAAGGTAATTGATAGGTTAGTTCTCTGTGGGATTCCACTCCGGACTTGTAAACCAGATTACATTGCAATGACCGCACTGTCCTTTTTATAAGGCATAGCTGGGCATGATTAAATTTTGGCACCGTTGCCGGAGAATTAACGGTGTTATCAATTACAATTGAAAGAAATACAAAAATTCTTAGTGTAGTCAGTTTTATCTACACCCAATTTTACATTAAAATTTTAACGTTTGTTGACTTGGTTGCACAGGTGCATGCCTAGAAACTCATCGAGATCTGGTGAAGTATTAGAAGCATTATCAGATCCCGAGAAATTTTTCAGGGCTTTGAATCGGGCCAACCGACAAAACAAGCAACAACCAACAACTGCACAATTCGAAACAATAATGGGAGATAACCAGGAAAACCCAGTAGCACCAATAGCGCTAGCTCCAGAGGCTGTTCTCTATGATTGGGCACATCACACAACTGAGAATCTATCCGCAGCGATAGTAGTCCCGTAGATACAGGCTGAGTCGTTCCAAATCACGAATAACATGTTGCACTTATTGCAGAATAAGAGACTATTTTCGGGGTCACAAGTTGAAGATCCTCAGCAGCACTTAAAGAATTTTCTATCTATCCGCAAAACCCAAAGGCAACCCAATGTAACTTCGGAAGCAATCAAACTGTTATTGTTTCCATTCTCAGTGACAAGAGCTGCCCAGACTTGGCTGAATTCACTCCCCGTAAATTCTATAGCAATGTGGGATGAACTAGTTAAGCAATTTCACAACAAGTTCCATCCACCCAATAAAACTGCTCAACAAATTGATGAGATTTTGAGCTTTAAATAGAGACTGATGGAGACTTTGCATGAAACATGGGAGCGTTTTAAAGGGGTGTTGGTCATATGTCCACATCATGGTATTCCAGATCTAATGTTGGGGCAGCGGTTCTACATGGGATTGTCAGATAGCGTAAAGAATATTGTTGATGCTTCAGCTGGCGGGACATTCTTGAGAAAAATATGGAGAGAGGGTCAGAGTGTGCTTGATAAGATGGTACATAATTCGAGTTGGGTAACCAGAGGTGCACCCATCACTCCAGTGGTGCACTCAGTGCCTTTAGATCCATCCAATTCTATGGCTGAAAATATGGCCACCTTGTTGACACAGATGAGCATACTCACCAAAAAAGTGGAAGAGTCAGGGCAGAAATAGTAGGTACATATTGTTGATACTACTAATGGGGGCTTGTGCACATCTTGCATTAGTCAGCCAGTTGGTAATCAGTGGAATGCAGAACAAGATCATCATCACTACCCTAAAGACATGAACTATGTGTCTAATTATGGAGGCCAGAGACAGGGTGGTCAGAATTGGGGCCAACAAAATCAGCAGTACAGGCCAGCACAACCACAGTTCAACACCGGGAACATAGGAGGCATGAGACCCCCCAACAATATGGCGCCTTACCCACGACCAAAAGGATACAACAATCAGAATCAGTAGTAGGGGTACCACCCACCTCAGCAACAGCATGGTGGAAGGCAGGAAAATGGGTTTGCTAGACTTGAAGCAATGATGCAGCAGGTCATTGGGTCTAATGCAAAAATTAATGAGAGAGTAGATGCACATGATGCAACAATCAAAAATATTGAGGTACAGGTGGGCCAGATTTCTATGTCTCTGAACAATCGTCCTCATGGGACACTACCTGCAGACACTCAGATAAATTCAAAAGATCAGGGACCGAAGCAGCTGATGGCGGTGAGTCTACGTAATGGCAGAGATCTGGATAATGAGCAAGAAAGGGCTCGGGAAGCTAGATAGGCTGAGACACTCATACCGATGCCCATCGAGCTGGATGAATCAACGAAACTGACAGAGGTGACAGTCCAGCCTGCTCAAGAAGAAAATAACATTCAGAATGAGACCGAGAAGGAAGCTAAAACTGTCAAGGAGCCAGCGGTTGATGTAGCAGCTGAGAAAGATCAGTCCCAAGTGATTGGGAAGAAGATACCCCCTGCACCCTTCCCCCAGAGGTTAAGTACAAAAAGGAGGAGCAATACAAGAAGTTCTTTGACATGCTGAAGCAAATCCAAGTAAATATACCATTGATTGAAGCTTTGAAGGAGAAGCCTGGATATGCAAAAATGATGAAGGACTTGATGTCTCGAAAGTTTTATTTTCAAAACTTGGCCAAAGTTACTCTTACTCGGACCTATAGTGTAGTGGTGACTAGACCAATTGCGGAAAAGCTGTCTGATCCAGGTAGCTTTACAATCCCATTACTATTGGTAATTTTGCTTTTGCTAAGGCACTGTGTGATCTAGGGGCAAGCATCAATCTTATGCCCCTAGCAATTTATAAGAGGTTGGGCATTGGAAGAGCTAGACCCGCCTCTATATTGTTGCAGCTAGCTGACAGGACTGTGAAATGACCCTCTGGAATTCTAGATGATGTGCTGATTTAGGTAGGGAAATTTGTGTTCCCTGCAGACTTTGTAATCCTAGACTGTAAGGTAGATGAAGAGATTCCCATAATTTTGGGAAGACCGTTCCTAGCCACGGGGAGAGCGCTAATTGATTGTGAGACTGGGGAGCTCAAGATAAGACTAAACGGTGAAGATATAACATTCAATGTGCAGAAATCTATAAGGCGACCAAGTGAATTCGTGAATTGCTCTCTAGTTGATGCCGTGGATGTGATTGTAGAGACTGATGATGAAAGGCTAACTATTGAGGACCCCCTTGTTGCATGTCTAATGAATTTGGATGAGGTAAATGGAGAGAATCTGGCGGAATGGGTGTTGCCATTAGAGGGTAGAGGGTTCTGGGATAGACCCCTAGAGTTTGAACCCTTGCAATTGGAAAATCGAGAAACTCCTCCAGCCAAGCCATCCATCGAAGAACCACCAAAGCTGGAACTAAAGCCATTGCTTGCCCATCTTAGGTATGAATTTCTTGGACCTAACTCCACATTACCTGTTATTATCTCATCTAGTTTGTTAGATGTGCAGGCTCAACAACTATTGCAGGTACTAAAGGAGTGCAAGAATGCCATTGGGTGGACCATAGCAGACATAAAAAGGATCGACCCCACCTACTGTATGCACAAAATTCTACTGGAAGAGGGACACAAACCTTCCAGGGAACACCAAAGAAGGCTGAACCCCAATATGAAGGAAGTGGTGAAGAAAAAAGTAATCAAGTGGTTAGATGCGGGAATCATTTTCCCAATCTCTGACATCAGCTAGGTTAGCCCAGTTCAATGGGTTCCTAAAAAGGGTGTCATGACGGTAGTCAAGAATGATAAGAATGAATTGGTCTCTACAAGAACCGTCGACTATCGAAAGTTAAATCTAGCCACCCGGAAAGGCCACTTCCCACTTCCCTTCATTGACCAGATGCTAGATAGATTGGCAGGTAGGTCACATTTCTGTTTTCTGGATGGGTACTCCGGGTACAATCAAATCTCCATTGCACCAGAGGACAGAGAGAAAACCTTTTTCACTTGCCCGTATGGCATTTCTGCCTTTTGGAGGATGCCCTTTGGCCTATGCAACGCACCCGCTACATTCCAAAGGTGAATGATGGCCATATTCACTAACATGGTAGAGGACATAATGGAGGTGTTCATGGATGACTTCTCAGTGGTGGGGAACTCATTTGATGAGTGCCTGATAAATCTGACTCGTGTGCTAAAGCGGTGTATAGAGACTAATCTGGTTCTAATTGGGAGAAGTGCCATTTTATGGTACAAGAGGGCATAGTCTTGGGACACCGAGTGTCAAGCAAAGTAATTGAGGTGAATCGTGCAAAGGTAGATGTGATAGCAAAGTTACCCCCTCCAACTTCAGTCAAAGCAATCAGAAGCTTCCTCGGGCATGCCGGTTTCTATCGGCGATTTTTAAAGGACTTCTCAAAGATGGCCAACCTTCTCTATAAGTTGGTAGAAAAAGATCACCCTTTATTGTTTTCTGATGATTGCATGGTAGCATTTGAGGAGCTGAAAAAGAGGCTAGTCACAACACCTATCATGGTTGCCCCCGACTGGGAGCAACCGTTCGAACTCATGTGTGACGCTAGTGACTACGCAGTGGGGGCAGTGCTGGGACAGCAAAAGGACAAGTTGATGCATCCAATATACTATGCTAGTAGAACGTTGAGTAGAGCCTAGCTAAATTACACTATGACTGAGAAGGAGATGTTGGCCGTGGTGTTTGCTTTCGACAAGTTCCGATCATATCTGATTGGTTCCAAGGTAATCGTATATACTGAACACGCAGCTCTCAGGTACCTAATTGAGAAAAATGAGTCTAAGCCGCACCTGATTCGTTGGGTGCTGCTGTTGCAATAATTCAACATCGAAATTCGTGACCGTAAGGGCTCAGAAAATCAAGTTGCTGATCATCTATCACGACTTGAAGGAGCTGAAAAAGCAATTGAGGTCGAAGAGATCCTGGAAACCTTTCCAGATGAGCAGCTGATCGCTACTAATCTTGAGGAAGCGCCATGGTATACAAACTTTGCTAATTACCTGGTCAGTGGTGTGGTTCCTCACGACCTTTCATCTGTCCAAGGAAAAACGTTTTATCATGATAGCTGCATGTATAATTGGGACGAGCCTTATTTGTTTAGAATATGTGTTGACAATATGATCCGGAGGTCTGTCCTCGAGATACAAGAATCTTCTGTTTTGCAGGCTTGTCACGCATCAGCATATGGAGGACATTTTGGATGGGTCAGGACAGCTGCGAAAGTGCTTGAGGCCGGATTCTTTTGGCCAACAGTGTTTAGAGACGCTCACCTATGGGTGAAGGGCTGCAATGAATGTCAGCGGACGGGGAACATTTCTCGTCGCCACGAGATGCCCATGAACCCAATTCAAGAGGTTGAAGTGTTTGATGTCTGGGGGATAGACTTCATGGGCCCCTTCGTAAGCTCATTTGGCAATAAATACATACTGGTTGCTGTGGACTATGTTTCCAAGTAGGTGGAAGCTACTGCGTTAACCACTAATGATGTAAGAGTAGTGATGGTATTCCTGAAAAAGAACATATTCACCCGATTTGGGACACCATGAGCGATTATTAGCGATGGGGGCACTCACTTTTGCAATAGAGCCTTCGAAAAGTTGATTGCCAAATATGACGTGCGCCACAAGGTGGCTATTCCGTATCACCCACAAACTAGTGGTCAAGTGGAAGTGTCCAACAGAGAGTTCAAAAGTGTTTTGACCAAGACTGTGAACGCGACAAGAACTGATTGGGCGAGCAAGCTAGATGATGCACTCTGGGCCTACAGGACCGCATTTAATATACCAATTGGTATGTCACCGTATAAGTTGGTGTTTGGAAAGGCCTTTCACCTGCCAGTTGAACTTGAACATAAAGCGTGGTGGGCATTAAAGCAGTTGAACTTAGATATTGAAGCTGCAGGCACAACTAGAATCACTGAGTTGCATGAGCTTGATGAGTTCAGACATCTTGCTTTTGAGAGCACAAGATTGTACAAGGAATGAATAAAGAGGTTATACGACCAGAACATTGTTGAGCGACATTTCAAACCCGGAGACATAGTGTAAGCATGTGATTTTTGCCTATATGAAAAACTCCGATAAAAATCCCAAAAATAGATTTTTCTTACTTATTTGCCATTTTTAGGAATTTTGTAGATTTTTATATCACACATGAAATTGAGGTTTGGCTTTTACATTTTTAGGATAAATTGATAATTACTTGTTTTATAAAAATTAAAAAATCACAAAAAATGCTTCATTTTTACACTTTTCCTTTTATTGATTTTTTCTTTTAATCTAGGATTAAGTAGATTTTGTAATTTTTATAATTAGTATAATTTTATAACTTTTAGGATTTTAATTCTTAGATTTTTAATAAAAGAAAAAGATAAAAGAAAATTGGGAATAAAAAGAGGAATTGGAAGAACCTTCTTCCACATGAGGCCTTCCCCCAAAATATATTCCCCCCAAAAGACTTTTCCCCATATGAGACCTTCCCCCAAAAATATTTTCCCCCCAAAAGACCTTCCCCCAAAAAATTTTTCCCCCAAAAATTTTTTCCCACATAACACCATACCCCACACCCTCTATAAAACCATTTTGTCTACACAAAAAAAAAGGAAGGAAAACGCTTAAAACACAAAAAAGGGAAAAAAGGGCACATCACTTTTGCAATTTCAAGCCTTCTTCTTCTTCATTGTTCTACAAAAAAACCAGAACCAAAAAAATCGAGCAAGCCTTCTCTGCCAAAAGCTATAGCTGGTCTGATTTCTATTGCTCCGTTTCTAAAATTTCTGGTGGTTTGAGTCGATTTCGGACTTAAATCGAAGCTGTGTTTTTGTTTGCGCACCGCTGGATCCTTCTCGTCTTCGCACGCTTCATTTGGCTCGTGAATACTCTGTTTGGTTGGATGAAAATTAGATTCGAGGTCGCCGGAGGCGTCGAGGTACTGTCCGTTGGTTTTTCCGGTTCGACTTTCACTGACTTCGTTTGAAGCTGCATCGATTTCTGATTGTAATCGTCGCTTCATTTTGATTCGTATAATTGTTGCATTTCTATTAATTGGAAAGATAATTTTAGGTTACTTCTAATCTCCTTTATTTCATTTTTGATCCGATATTTGTGGTTGTAACTGTTGCGCTGCTATTTTTGGATGAATTTGAATTTCACGAGCTACTGATGGCTGTTGATTTTTGACTTGGGACATTTAGATACTAGTATTATCTTCACAATTTAGTTTAGGCTCAATTGCTAAGTTAATTAAGTAGCAAGCTTTCTCTTATGGTAATCCAATAGAAATAGCTAATCTTATTCTAGTCAACTTCCTCACTTAATGAAAGGAAAATCATATAGGAGTATGTGAGATGAATTTTCTTGTACGGGAGCTTATGCCTATCCGATTTGCTTCATTTGTTGGTTCATGGAGAAACCATCTCTGTTTGGGTTTAGCGTGCTTTATTCCATGGTGTTTTCATTTGGTAAGGCAATTTCATGCTCTTGGACGAAAGGGGTTAATGAGTGCATACATTAATGTGATTGGCTTAGGTATTTACATTTTGGGGCGAAATCAATATACTATTGGATATCAATTGGTCCACATTCCAATAAGGTTACCAATTAGTCTTTGTTTTTTTACTGATTTGCTTCATTTTTTTTTTACCATAATCTCTAATTAATTTTAGGAAGTAATTATGAACATTCGTAGTTTGCTATAAGTTGAGTGCGATGTGTCGAAATAGATTGAGGTGCGCCGTGCCAAATAAAATCTCAAAACACATGGCCCTCATTTAATTAAATTAAATACTTAGAATTCGTGGCGCGCCGTTTAGCGAATTTCACGGCATCCCGCAAAGTTTATAATATGCCAGTCGCTTTAGGCACACTTTTAAATAATTTTACTTTCCTAAATTCGGGTGCACATTTATGTGACCCAAATCCAAATCTCGACGGAGTCGAAATATGTCGACAACCACGGGTGCATTGATGTGACGTGGTTCGAGACGTGTTTTCACGACGTTGCAATTCTTGTGAAAATAATAATAATAAAAGCGGTTCAAAATTAAAAAGCACATAAGTTATAACATGTATTAAAATCAGATACCTAGCCATTTACAACAATTTAAGCGACCGTGCTAGAACCACGGGATCCGAGGGTGCCTAACACCTTCCTTCGGGTCAACAGAATTCCTTGCTTAGAATTTCTGGTTCGCAGACTCCAATTGGGAAGTCGAAAATTTTCCTCGGTTCGGGATTCAAGATAAACCGCTGACTTAGGACACCAAAAGCCAAACCTTTCCCAAGTGGCGACTCTAAATAAATAATACCGATCCGAATAATTTCAATTTAAATAGAAAAAATCTCTTATATATTATCCTTCGGGGTAGGTATAAAAAGGAGGTGTGACAGCTCTGGTGACTTCACTGGGGATACAAACCCAGAACTTCGATTCAGGGTTTAAGAACTCGAGCTTAGAATAGTTGTTATGTTTGGCTTTATCTAATTTTCCTACATGTTTTCTGCTAAATATGCTAAATGCTTTACCGCTTCNGCCGGACAAGTTACTAAGCCGGACGATCTCGCGGGTCCCTGGTACGTAGCCCCCTCCTCGACTCGAGTTGTCCGCTCGGGTACACAGTCTAGAACACATAACTAGGATTTGAACCTAGAATAACTTGACTCCATGCCGGATCCCTAGTAGGAATGTTTATCTGCATCATATGCATTTTGACTTAGGGGACTCAACACAGGGGTTGGGTCCGTCTAGGACAGGTGTACCCAAAATAACAGACCATCTTGATGCATCCTATGTGCTACAAGTTGCATCTATCCCAGGGTAAAATGGTCATTTGGCAGACCAATGATAGTTGAAGACAAAAGGAAAAAAAAGAAGAAAAAAAGGGGTGAGGTGTGAAATAAAGCAAGTAGGGCCCAGTTTTGTTTTGTTACATATTTATTAAGGAAAAGGACAAAAAATATATACATGAAAAATTCAAAAAAAAATTATACTCTTTTTCAGCAAGTCAGAAAATCAAAAAAAAACAAAAAGGAAAAGAAAAAGGTTTTGCATGTTTCATCATTTTTCAAGAAAAAGCAAAAATATGTTTCTCTACATTAGTTATTTTTTAATTCTCGCCCGTATCCAAGCTACCCGAACTATGCTGGTTTGATTCTCACTGGATATGAGATACGTAGGCAACCCTCATCGGGTCCAACCACCCCTTTTGCAAAAAATAGCCGGAAAAAAATACCAAAATTTTTAATTTTTATCCAATAAGTCTGGTGACGCCATTCTTGTTGAAAAATAAGCCAAATGTCCCCAAAAAGGACGACGGAAGGCTATTTTTGCAAGAATAGCTACTGTGAGTCATTTTAAACGGTTTGCGGGCACAGCCTTGAAATCTTCACCAGAAGTGCTGAAAGGCCGTATTTGCAAAACTGGGTTTGTTTGAAATTAGAAATTTGAATAAAAGAATAGCGTCAGTTTGTGCCTTTAGGACAAATAATGATTAAATCACCTTAATAAATCTGCAGGATGAGCACGACTCAAAATGAACCTTTCTCAATCATGAATAAGATTCCTCTGGAGTTATGTCTGTGGTGGAACGATTTAGGAAGCGAAGGGCAAGATGAAGTCAAGAAATATTTGAAAGAGCTTACCGGTTTGCTAGAAATTGTGCCTTGGGGAGATATTATCAGAGCACTAGTGACGTGTTGGGACCCAGCACACAATGTGTTCCATTTCTTAGACTTCGAGCTTACCCCAACATTAGAAGAAATGGCTGGGTACATCGGGAAAGATGAGGTTCCTTTAAAAGATAAATACTTAGTGGCCCCGAGAACTGTAGTCGTGCACAGATTTTTAGACTCTATGAAGATACGTAGGACAGTTCACAACGCAGATCTGGCAAATGGCTTTTGCACCCCACACTTCATATACCATAGATATGGACACATCGGAGGATTCAATAACCCGGAAAGCAAGATATATAGTAATGAAAACTGCCAAAAATGGGAGGAGCATAGGCGTGTCGCTTTCATGGTGGTTTTTCTGGGTCTTGTGGTATTTCCAAGGAAAGATGGAAACATTGACATAAAGATAGCCGAGGTCGTCAGTACTCTAATGACTCAAGCCAAAATCACCCTCGCACCTATGATATTGGCCGAAATCTTCCGCGCTCTTACAACCTGCAAAGCCGGGGGAAATTTCTTTGAGGGGTGCAATATACTTCTGCAAGTGTGGATGACCGAGCATCTGTTCCATCGCCCTCAGTTTTTGAGCTACGGGTCTCTAGAGAAAACATGCATAGAAGAGTTTTATACAAGGATTAACGGGGTCAATCTGCCCGAAGGATTCACGGGTTGGACAACATACTTTCGGTCCCTCACTGCTAGTCAAATAGAATGGACATTTGGATGGTTGACTATTGATGAAATCATATATATGCCAGCAGCAAGGCTGCACTTCCTCCTAATGGGTCTCAAGAGCATTCAGCCTTATGCACCGTTTCGTATTTTAAGGCAGCTCGGAAGGTGCCAGATAGCGTCGAAAGACGGCGATCTTAGTGCTCAAGTAGTTGAGATTAGCTCTGATGGACAGTTTCCTGACGCAAGAGTCCGACAGATCTGGAATGAATGCCAATACTTAAAAATAGATACTTGCATGCAGGATCGGGCCAAAGGCGAAGTATCACCGGGATACCTTGCTTGGTATAGGAGAGAATATGAGCATGAGAGACCAGCCAAAAAACCTCACATCCAGGAGTTTACCGAAGCATCACAAGAACAGTGGGCCTGGTTAGCCAAAGAAAATGAATACAAAGCCAAAATAGGAGAGTTGGAAAAGCAGGTCCAAAACCTTAGGTTTGAAAATAGCATGCAAGCTGCGGCCGACGAGGGCGAGAAAAGGAAATTGGCCAAAGAAAATGAAGCGTTACGAGCCCAAATTCAGAAAGTGAAGATAGAAGCTGAAAACTCTGTTAGGAGTGCCAAAGATGCAAAGCTTATAGAAAATTTAAGGTAAAAAGTAAATGATTACAATTTCAATCTCAACAAAGCAGAAAGGGAATTAGCTGGTGTTCAAAGACAGTTGGCTAAAAACGCAGAAGAATGAGCCCGCGTGATTCAGCAGCTGAGAGAAGAACATGATAATGAGGTCGCCATATTGAGGAAAAAGGTCTTTACCGTAGAAAACAAAATGAGCAAACAAGCAAAAGCGTTCAAGGTTGAAAGGGAACACTACTATACAACTTTAGCACAATTAGAAATGGATCTGCAACAACTCCAGGAGCGAAATCAACAGACTTTGGAGGCCAGGGCCGAACAGATAGGGCGGTTGCTTCAGGAAAAAGGCATAATCAGAGAAAGAATCCTAGCTTGCTCACCACATCACCAAAAAATGCCAAATGTGCAAAAATATGACTCAGACTACCTTCTTTGCCTCAGTGATGATAATTGTGAAACAGGTAATGAGTGACCTGGACAGACTCCAAGGTGAACTTGCACATAGGCCTGCGGCAAGACCGAACGATGTCCCACGGGCACCAGGAGCTTTGATGTATTCGTGATTGTCATTAGAGTCTGTATTTCATTTTTACTAGAGTGTATCAGTTATTTGAGTATGTATTTTCATTTCGAGTAAGTTTGCATTTTCATTTTGAAGTAGAATAGTTGTTGAAGGAGTTTGTAGCCCGTCTTATCATTTAGAGTCTGTTAGTTATCTTCATGCGTCGGTCTTGAGTCCTTGTATTTGAAGTGCTTGCTATTAGTAAAATTGAAAATTCCAAAAACATTTTGTTTCTATTTTACATTTATTGCATTTGATCTGATTCAGGCATAGGCACGATGCGTAGGCAATCCCTATAGGATCCGACCATATGAAAAAGGAAAATAAAGTAAGAATAAAAAACTAAAATGGAAAGAAGAGCGGAGCAATAAAAGATAACGGGAGAGAAAAAGAAAAACAAATGAGAAGGGAAAATCTGCAACAAAGAAACAATGACAAAATAAAAGAAACAAGGCAAGGATAAAAGAAAGATGTCACAGTCAAAGCCGAAATGATGCAAACATTCGAGCAAATGCATGCTAGAAACCGTTAACTGCCTAGGTGAATTCATGCCCCAAATGTGCGGTTATATATTTGATTAATGCCCTAACCGCTAACAACATTTTTATTGATGATGAGTTCAGGCAAGTGGTTCAGTTGACTGGCATTCTGGCAACCCACCCATACAACACCCGCTCTAAAGATAAGTCAAAAATGGTTAACCAAGAGTTAGAAGCAAGCATCGTAGACCCATCTAGGGAGGAAGAAGTTGTGGATGTCAATGCCATGAAAGAGGAAATGTATAAGTTGAAGCAATAGATGGCCGAAATGTATCAGGCTTGGACAAAGGGACACCCACTACCAGCTTACCCTGCTAACCCTACCTACATCCCACCCACCATTAGCTTATCTACAGTTAATTCCTCTCTGGCCTACCCTAATTACCAGCAATATTATGCAACTACTTCCCAAACACCAACACCTCCCCCACCCAAGCAAAACCCATGCCCTCCACCTCCAACCATTCCCGTGTTTGTGGCTCCTCTACCTGTCACGTTACAGAGATCTTCTAGTGAACCCCTGTTTCAAACTCAGGAAACCCACTACTACCCACTAGAACCCACCTTCAAACCGCCAGAACCATATCCTTACACTCCCCTTCTTGATATCTCAGCTGAAGAAGAGAAGCCTTCTAAAAACCCTGAGCAGGAAGAAATGATACGAAAGGTGAAAAGCTTGGAACAATCATTCAGAAATATGCAAGGTCTAGGAGGACAGGTGAGTGTCGCTTACAAGGACTTGTGCTTGTTTCCTGACATCCAATTGCCTGCATGATTCAAGTTACCAAAATTTGATCTGTATGACGGACATGGTGACCCAGTAGCACATCTGCGGGGATTTTGTAGCAAGATGAGAGATGCTGGGGGAAGGGATGAGTTATTAATGGCATACTTTAGTTAAAGTCTCAGTGGTGCTGCTTTGGAGTGGTACACACGGCAAGATCATACTCGATGGTACACTTGGGATGATTTGGCCCAGGCATTTGCAAGCCATTTTCAGTACAACTTAGAGATCGTCCCGGACCGGTTGTCATTGACTAAAATTGAGAAGAAGCCAGGGAAAAGTTTTATAGAGTATGGTTTTCGGTGGAGAGAACAAGACGCCAGAGTTGATCCTCCAATGAAGGAAAGCGAAATGGTCGATTATTTTTTGCAGGCATTGGAGCCTACTTACTATGGTGATCTGGTGTCAGCAGTGGTAAAATCTTTTAATGAGGTAGTGAAATGGGAAGTATGGTGGAAGAAGGTCTCAAGACTAACAAGATTATGAGTTATTCGGCAATTAAAGCAACTACCCAGGCCATCCAGAGCGGCACTGGAGGAGTATTGGGAAAGAAGAAAAAGGAAGATGTTACAGTAGTAGAATCAAGAGCTTGGTGTAGGGGTCCATCACTATATTATCATCAACCACGCCCCTATCCCCAAACCTACCCACACAGCCCATATAGACCGCCACAACATTACTATCCACCCCCAGTTCCCCACTTCTCTGTCCACCACGCCCAAACATACCCTCAACCTCAAGAACCATGGCGTGCACCCACCCCACAAAATACCTACCACACTCAAAACACATACCCACCTCCGAAAGCCTACAAAAACCCCACTGGACCAAGTTTTCGACCCAACCCTGCTGCCAAGAATGATAGGTTGCAAAAGAATAAGACTTTCACTCCGTTAGGAGAATCTTATACCAGCTTA
>MU703036.1:0-20262 GCA_026770625.1 Nicotiana glauca | reverse complement strand
TCCCATGGAACTATGACCGAGTGACTGTGATGTACAAGGGGAAGGAAGTTAAAGAAGAAGTTTGTGAAACTCATGGACTGACTCGTTCAAGGAGATGCTTTGCCCCTGAAGAGCTGAGAAAGGTTAAAGCAGCCAAAGACAATTCAGCACCAGTAAAAAGGGCGGTAACTGAAGAAGAGGCTGAAGAATTCTTAAAGAAGATGAAGGCGCAAGATGATTCTATTGTAGAACAGTTGAGGAAAACCCCGGCGCAGATTTCACTGCTGTCTCTATTGATTCATTCGGACGAGCATTGTCGGGCATTGATGAAGATTCTAAATGAAGCCCATGTTCCGGATAAGAAATTTATAAATCATCTGGAGAAGATAGCGAATAAGATTTTCGAGGTCAACAGGGTTACATTTTTCGATGATGAGTTGCCTTTAGAGGGTACTGAGCAAAATAGGGCACTTTACCTCACAGTGAAGTGTGAAGACTCTGTGGTTACTCGAGTCTGATTGACAACGAGTCCACCGCAAACATTTGCCCTCTATCCACCCTGGAAAACTTAAAAGTGGATAGTGAGAGAATCCAGAAGAATAACGTTTGCGTGCGAGGATTTGATGGAGGGGGAAAGGACACGATCGGGGACATCGTGTTAGAACTGACAATAGGACCAGTTGAATTCACAATGGAGTTCCAAGTGCTCGACGTGGCTGTTTCCTACAATATTTTATTGGGTCGGCCCTGGATTCATGCCGCAAAAGCTATACCGTCTACCTTGCATTAGATGATCAAATTCGAATGGGACCGACAGGAAATTATTGTGTATGGAGAGGATAGTTCATGTAATACCATTATGCCTTTTCATGAAGCTGGGGATGACAAAGGTCCATGGGTTTACCAAGTCTTGGACACAGTAGCAGTTGCCAAATTTCCGGAAGGAGAGTGTATTCCCAGGCCCAGAGTAGCTACTGCATCTGTCATGGTGGCTTCAGAAATGATAAAGAATGGATTCTTATCTGGAAAAGGCTTGGGTGCCTCGTTACAGGGCATCATACAATCGGTATCTCTTCCTGGAAACTTGGATACTTTTGGGTTAGGCTTTAAGCCCGCTACTACTGACATAAGGCGAGCTAAGCAAATGAAAAAGAGAGCATGGACCCTTCCAAAACCCATACCCCGCCTATCCCGTTCCTTTGTCCGGCCTGGTACTAAGAGGCGCCCAGCAACGGTAATGCTTCATTCTGTAATGATGGAACCCGACAAGGAGCTGATAGAAAGGTTTGAAAAGCTGTTTGATGAGGTGAATATGGTGGAGGCAGGCAAAGGTCCAAGCAAAGCAGATGTGCAGTTCGTGGGGGCCCGTGCCAAGCTTAATAATTGGGAAGCTACTCCTCTTCCTACCCGGAAGGAGTCGTGGTAGTTAGTTTTTATTTTCCTTTCAGTTTAATCTGGATTATTTCCAAGGTTGTAATTTGGATGCTGTGTTCCGTCCGTTTGGATGAGTTAAACCTGGTTATCTTACAATTTTAATGAAATGTAGTTTCCTTTCTTCTTCATTCCTGATAGCCTTTATTTTGTCTTTCTTTTATTTCTTATACAATCCCTTTTATGATGGTATCACTGATGTGTCATGCATGTGGAGTCTTCAGCCTAGTCTTGATTACCAATCTAACTCCGAAATAATAATACAAGAAATTGAGTGTGATGACGATGTAGCATATGATGATGATGAATCCTTTGAATAAATCAGTAAAGAATTAAATCAATTTGAGGAAAAACCCAAACCTAACCTGAATGATACAGAGGCAATCAATTTAGGGGATCACGAGAATGTTCGAGAAACAAAAATAAGTGTTCGTTTGGAAGCTCCGCTCAGGGAAGAAATAATCAAAGCATTGCTTGAGTACAAATATGTTTTCGCATGGCCATATGACGATATGCGGGGTTTAAGTACCGACTTGGTGGTCCACCAATTGCCCACTGACCCCGCATGCCCTCCGGTCAAGCAGAAGCTGAGGAAATTTAAAACAGATATCAGTGTGAAGATCAAAGAAGAGGTTACCAAGCAGTTTGATGCGAAGGTCCTCCGGGTCACCCGGTATCCCACCTGGTTAGCTAATGTTGTGCCTGTACCAAAGAAGGATGGGAAGACCAGAGTGTGCGTTGATTATCATGATCTCAATAAGGCGAGTCCAAAAGACAATTTCTCACTGCCAAATATCCATATATTGATTGACAACTATGCCAAACATGAGATTGGTTCCTTCGTGGATTGTTACGCGGGTTATCACCAGATTTTGATAGATGAAGAAGATGCAGAAAAGACAGCATTCATCACGCCTTGGGGAACGTATTGTTATAGGGTTATGCCATTCGGGTTAAAGAATGCAGGGGCAACATATATGAGGGAAATGACCACCATGTTCCATGATATGATACATCGGGAAATTAAGGTCTATGTCGACGATGTGATCATAAAGTCACGCAAGCAATGTGACCATGTTAAAGACCTGAGGAAGTTTTTCCAGAGGTTTCGCAGGTACAACCTCAAACTTAATCCAGTAAAATGTGCATTTGGAGTCCCGTCACGGAAGCTGTTGGGGTTTGTGGTAAGTCGACGCGGTATTGAGTTAGACCCATCCAAAATCAAAGCCATTCAGGAGTTACCACCGCCAAAAAACAAGAAAGAGGTGATGAGTTTGCTCGACAGGTTGAATTATATCAGCAGATTCATTGCCCAACTTACGACGACTTGCGAGCCTATCTTTAAGCTACTAAAGAAAGATGATGCGGTTAGATGGACGGATGAATGTTAGGAAGTATTTGACAAGATTAAGGAGTATTTGGCCAGTCCACCTGTGTTGGTTCCACCAGAGCCTTGAAGACCCTTGATTCTCTATCTGATAGTTTTTGATAACTCTTTTGGTTGTGTACTGGGGCAGCATGATGTCACAGGAAAGAAAGAGCAGGCGATTTACTACCTCAGCAAAAAGTTCACATCTTATGAGGTAAAGTACACTTAGCTCGAGAGGACGTGTTGTGCTTTAACCTGGGTAGCGCAGAAATTGAAACATTACTTGTCATCATATACCACCTATCTCATCTTGAGGTTGGACCCATTAAAGTACATTTTTCAAAAGCCCATGCCCACAGGGAGGCTCGCGAAATGGCAAATCTTGCTCACAGAATTTGATATTGTCTATGTGACCCGTACTATGATGAAAGCACAAGCGGTGGCTGATCATCTATCCAAGAACCCAGTTGATGATGAATATGAACCTTTGAAGACATATTTCCCTGATGAGGAGACAATGCACGTCGAGGAATTAGAACAAGTCGAAAAGCCAGGGTGGAAGTAATTCTTTGATGGGGCTGCTAATACCAAAGGCGTTGGGATAGGAGTAGTACTTATTTCTAAGACAGGGCAACACTACCCTGTTACAGCTCAACTTCGCTTCTACTGCACCAATAACATGGCTAAATACGAGGCATGTATTTTGGGTTTGAGATTGGTTATAGACATGGGTGTCCAGGAGGGCGACTCGGATCTTCTGGTACATAAGATTCAGGGAGAATGGGAGACGCGAGACTTAAAGCTCATACCGTACCGATAGTGTTTACATGAACTTTGTCAACGATTTTAGTCGATAGACTTCAGGCATATTCCAAGGATTCATAATGAAGTTGCTGACGCTTTGGCCGCTTTGGCATCAATGTTGCATCATCCAGATAAGGCTTATGTGGACCCATTGCAGATTCAGGTTTGAGATCAGCATGCCTAATGTAACATGGTGGAAGAAGAATTTGATGGTGAGCCGTGGTTCTATGATATCAAAGAATACCTCAGGATGGGAGTATATCCGCCACAGGCCACCGGAGATCAAAAGAGAGCCATTAGACGCTTGGCAAATGGATTTTTCTTCAGTGGAGGAGTGTTGTATAAAAGAACTCCAGATCTTGGTTTGATGAGGTGCATGGATGCTAAACAAGCTACAACTATCATGACTGAGGTACATGCGGGAGTTTGTGGACCTCATATGAGTGGATATGTATTGGTAAAGAAGATTTTACGAGCAGGTTATTATTGGCTTACTATGGAATGGGATTGTATCAGTTTCGTACGCAAGTGTCATCAATGCCAAGTACACAGAGACTTGATCCATTCTCCACCATCTGAGTTGCATACAATGTCGGCACCATGGCCCTTCGTTGCTTAGGGGATGGATATCATTGGGCCAATCAAGCCAGCAACGTCCAATGGGCTCAGGTTTATTCTAGTAGCCATTGATAACTTCACTAAGTGGGTTGAAGCAAAAACTTTCAAATCGGTGACCTAGAAGGTAGTGGTCGATTTTGTGCATTCAAATATCATTTGTCGATTCGAAATCCCGAAGGTGATTATCATAGACGATGGCGCCAATCTCAACAACCATCTAATGGCGGAAACATGTCAGCAGTTTAAGATGACGCACCGTAATTCCACCCCATATCGTCCTAAGGCGAATGGATCGGTCGAGGCAGCTAACAAGAACATCAAGCAGATACTTCGAAAAATGGTAGAAGTATCCAAGCAATGGCATGAGAAGTTAACTTCTGCTTTGTTAGGCTATTGCACTACTGTTCGCACTTCAGTAGGGGCAACTCCTTACTCACTGGTATATGATATGGAAGCGGTGATACCTGCAAAGGTTGAAATACCATCCCTTCGAATTATTGCCGAAGTAAAAATTGACGATGATGAGTGGGTCAAAGCCCGTTTGGAACAATTGAGCCCGATTGATGAAAAGAGATTGGCAGCAGTATGTCATGGACAGTTATACCAACAGAGAATGGAAAGAGCATATAGCAAGAAAGTATGTTCGCGGAAGTTTGAAGTGGGGCAATTGGTGTTGAGGCGTATCCTACCTCACTGGGCTGAGGCAAAAGGAAATTTCACCCCCAACTGGCAGGGTCCANACGAAGGCATTTTGTTCTACTATCCAAACACTTTATCCTTTGTTATCCCTTTGAGCCTTATTCTATTTTCTTTCGTATCCCTCTTTCGGAATCAATAATAAAACTCGTAAGCCCGAGCGGGGAAAGTAAGTGGAAAAATAGTGAAAAGAAAAGAAAAAGAGAAATGAAAAGAAAAGAGAAAAAAAGAAGGAAAAAAAAGAAGAGAAAGAAGAGAAAAGAAAAAGAAAAAATGGAGAAGGAAAAGAAAAGAAATGAAAAGAAAGAAAAAGAAAAGTGGAAGAAGGAAAGATCGCAACAACAAAAGTAGTCGCTTGAACTACGTTTGACTTGATCCCGAAAGGGTACATAGGCAGCCTCTCTCTAAGGTTTAGTCACACCAAAATAAAAGTCCAAAAGCCCCTAAGAAGGAAACTGGGGCAGAAGTTGTGGTTGTTGTGGGAAATCGGATTCCGAAAGTTGAAATGTTGAACACATGTTTGAATTGTTTTGAGCCTTTGATATCCTTTCTTTCTAACCCTATCCGGAAGCCAAAGTTACGGTCCAAAGAAAGACCTTCTGATTAGTCTTCAAGAGATGCCAAGTCAAGCGAGCAGAGGTGAATCGTATCAGGGGCAACACTCCAGTCCAAACTAAGGAAATGACGAACGAGAGAGTCTTGTTGATAAGACCCCTCACGGGTATCCCAAGGCCACGAAAGCTGAGAGAAATCAAAATGAGAGAGTCTTATTGGTGAAAACCTTCACAGGCACAATAAGGCAATGGTGAGTTGAGATAAAAGACCAAAATGAGAGAGGTTTGATGGTGAAAACCTACGGGCACCACAAGTCGAATAAGGATTGTGAATCAGATCGGGCAAGCAGTAGCATTGAAACCCAGTTTCACGACAAAAAGGTACAACAAGAGCTGAACAATTGGATTCGTTAAATGGAATAGGCCACAGGTGCATGTCAAGGTCATTAGGGTCAGTATCCACATCCGATAGGTTTCTACTTTGTAGTTTTCTTGTCAGGAATCATCTCTTTCATGTCCTCCCACTATGTTCCTTTTGTCATGTTTACTTCCTCCTTTTGAGTCTGTCCGGTTATAACAAGTGAGAAATGACTTCAAAATCTGCCACCAGCTTTCCAATTGAACAAAATGGGATCTGGTGAACACATCAAGGCATCAAGTCAGGAGAAAACAACAGGCACAATGAGTTGGCCACAATCAACATACTTTGGGATCCATGTGAAATACAAGTGCATGGTACGTATCCATTCAGGAACAATGCAACAAATGGAGGCTGTTTGTTGAACGGATCGGAGATGTCTTCTGCGTTAAGGGTAACAAAGAAAGTGGTTAGCACTATCGCTGAGTGGGAATCAGTCATCTTGGTGAGTGAAGGAACTATAAACTCAAGGTTGAAACCAATGGTTAAATCGAGGAAGAGAATCATATATACGAAGTGGGGACAATAGACATGCTGTGGGATTCATCTGAGACATGAATATTGGGGAGATGCCAGTTCATGCAATGCAACAAATGGAGGATATCGGGCCGCCTCGAAGTTCAAGGCCACAAACCAACCACCACATTTTAAACTCACAAGTTTTCTTTGTCTGAAATAGGAACAAAGCAGCGCAAGAAGTTCGGTTGAACAATAGAAAGGAAATGAAAGGAAGAAGAGGAAAGCCGACAAAAAGGAAGTTTCTCAAATCTTGGCCCTTGCCGGTCTTGCTAGTGTGCATAAAATGCTACCATTGCTTTTCACATTTTTCCTCCTAGGATAAAAGTCCTAGTCTGATGGATTTTCCTCCATTTAGAGAATCTTAGTCTGATGAAACTTTCTCCTAAGATAACAAGATAACAAAAACCTAGTCCGATGAATTTTCTCCTAGGGTCTGAATCTTAGTCTGATGAATCTTTCTCCTAAGATAGAAAACCTAGTCTGATGAATTTTCTCCTAGGATAAAAACCTTAGTCATATAGCTTAGGTAACAACTCACAAGTCTATCCAGCCACCAAACTGGGGCAGAAAATTTTCTTTGTTTGTTTATTTTGTTGCAGTCAGGAGCCCACCTGGAGAACAAGGGAATACTTTTCAAGTTTCAGCAGTCAAGCGCCCACCTGGAGAACAAGGGAAGTGCAATTCAAATTTTAGCTTTTAGTTTTTAGTATTTGATAACATGTTGTACACAGGTACTAAACTGGGACAAAAAATTTTCTTTGTTTGTATTTTTTGTTGAAGTCAGGAGCCCACTTGGAGAACAAAGGCATACTTTTCAAGTTTCAGCGGTCAGGCACCCACCTGGAGAACAAGGGAAGTGCGATTCAAATTTTAGCTTTTAATTTTTAATATTTGATAACATGATGTACCCAGCCACCAAACTGGGGCAGAAACATTTTCTTTGTTTGTTTATTTTGTTGCAGTCAGGAGCCCACCTGGAGAACAATGGAATACTTTTCAAGTTCAGCAGTCAGGAGCCCACCTGGAGAACAAGGGAATACTTTTCAAGTTTAGCAATCAGGAGCCTACCTGGATAACAAGGGAATACTTTTCAAGCTTCAGCAGTCAGGCGCCCACCTGGAGAACAAGGGAAGTGCAATTCAATTTTAGCTTTTAATTTTCAATATTTGATAACATTATGTGCCCAGCCACCAAACTGGGGTAGAAATTTTCTTTGTTTTCCTATTTATTTACAGTCAGGAGCCCACCTAGAGAACAAGGGAATAGTTTTCAAGTGTCAACAGTCAGGCGCCCCCTGGAGAACAAGGGAAGTACAATTCAATTTTAGTTTTTAATTTTTAATATTTGATAACATGATGTGCCCAGCCACCAAACTGGGGCAGAAATTTTCTTTATTTTCCTATTTTGTTGCAGTCAGGAGCCTACCTGGAGAACAAGAGAATACTTTTCAAGCTTCAGCAGTCAGGAGCCCGCCTGGAGAACAGAGGCATATGTTTCAAGTCTTAGAAGTCAAGCATCACTCAGAGAAAGGGCAAAACACTTCAGAATGCAATTCAAGTCAGCAACAAAAGAGGCTTGTGGAAAGAACGCGAGTCAACAATCCGAGATGATCAGCGGAAGTTAGTCACAATTCAAAATAACAAAAAACAGGAGAAACGAAAGAAGGAAAAAGTGAATCCAAATGCAGAAGTAGAGAAAGATGTGAATTGGTTAAGAGGTGATTGGAGTCACAAGCATGGTATGGTGTCCGGGTTCGGTCCGAAAAGCTGAGGAAGAATGAATTAGCACATGTAACTAGCTAGCGTCAAGGTTCATATCCAAAGTGTTCATGAAGAACCATTCAAGACTCAAGATCAAGCTCCAGAAGACTTATAGATAGGAATCTTGTAACTCGTAGTTGATAAGCTTAGTTAGGCTTTTTAATTTTGATTTTGATGTAATAAATGGGACCGCGGACCGGAACCTCGGTGGAACGACACCTCGATCGCCTCTTCACCTCGGTACTCCATCGCCTCCTTCACTTCTGAACTATACCTGACCTGATTCCTTTATAACCAAGGATATGTAGGCAACCTTTGAAGCAAGGTTCGGTCAAAAAGCTTTTCAAAAATGCTTTACATGGAGTTTCAAACGCGCAAAAATCTTTTATATTGTTCACTTTATCTTTTCCCGAAAACTCTTCATGTTTCCGAGCAAAGAGGGGCAGCTGTAAGCATGTGATTTTTGCCCTATATGAAAAACTCTGATAAAAATCCCAAAAATAGATTTTTCTTACTTATTTGCCATTTTTAGGAATTTTATAGATTTTTATATCACACATGACATTTAGGTTTGTCTTTTACATTTTTAGGATAAATCGATAATTACTTGTTTTATAAAAATTAAAAAATTACAAAAAATGCTTCATTTTTACACTTTTCCTTTTATTGATTTTTTATTTTAATATAGGATTAAGTAGATTTTATAATTTTTATAATTAGTATAATTTTATAACTTTTAGGATTATAATTCTAGGATTTTTAATAAAAGAAAAAGATAAAAAGGAAATTGGGAATAAAAAGAAGAATTGGAAGAACCTTCCCCCAAAAAATATTCCCCCCAAAAGACTTTTCCCCATATGAGACCTTCCCCCAAAAATATTTTCCACCCAAAAGACCTTCCCCCAAAATATTTTCCCCCCAAAAAAATTTTTCCCCACATAACACCCTACGCCACACCCTTTATAAAACCATTTTGTCTACACAAAAAAAAAAGGAAGGAAAACGCCTAAAACACAAAAAAAGGGAGAAAGGGGCACATCACTTTTGCAATTTCAAGCCTTCTTCTTCATTGTTCTCCAAAAAACCAGAACAAAAAAAATCGAGCAAGCCTTCTCTGCCAAAAGCTATAGCTGGTCTGATTTCTATTGCTTCGTTTTTAAAATTTCTGGTGGTTTGAGTCGATTTCGGACTTAAATCGAACCTGTATTTTTGTTTGCGCGCCGCTGGATCCTTCTTGTCTTCGCGCGCTTCATTTGGCTCGTGAATACTCTGTTTGGTTGGATGAAAGTTAGATTCGAGGTCGCCGGAGGCGTCGAGGTACTGTCCGTTGGTTTTTTCGATTCGACTTTCACTGACTTCGTTTGAAGCTGCATCGATTTCTGATTGTAATCGTCGCTTCATTTCGATCCGTGTAATTGCAGCATTTCAATTAATCGGAAAGCTAATTTTAGGTTACTTCTAATCTCCTTTATTTCATTTTTGATCCGATGTTTGTGGTTGTAACTGTTGCGCTGCTATTTTTGGATGAATTTGAATTTCACAAGCTACTGATGGCTGTTGATTTTTGACTTGGGACATTTAGATACTAGTATTATCTTCACAATTTAGTTTAGGCTCAATTGCTAAGTTAATTAAAGCAACAAGCTTTCTCTTATGCTAATCCAATAGAAATAGCTAATCTTATTCTAGTCAACTTCCTCACTTAATGAAAGGAAAATCATATAGGAGTATGTGAGACGAATTTTCTCGTACGGGAGCTTATGCCTATCCGATTTGCTTCATTTGTTGGTTCATGGAGAAACCATCTCTGTTTGGGTTTAGCGTGCTTTATTCCATGGTGTTTTTATTTGGTAAGGAAATTTCGTGCTCTTGGACGAAAGGGGTTAATGAGTGCATACATTAACGTGGTTGGCTCAGGTATTTACATTTTGGGACGAAATCAATATGCTATTGGATATTACTTGGTATACATGCCAATAAGGTTACCAATTAGTCTTTGTTTTTTTACTGATTTGCTTCATTTTTTACCATAATCTCTAATTAATTTTAGGAAGTAATTATGAACATTCGTAGTTTGCTATAAGTTGAGTGCGATGTGTCGAAATAGATTGAGGTGCGCCGTGCCAAATAAAATCTCAAAACGCATGGCCCTTATTTAATTAAATTAAATACTTAGAAGACGCGCCGTTTAGCAAATTTCACGGCCTCCCGCAAAGTTTATAATACGCCAGTCGCTTTAGGCGCGCTTTTAAATAATTTTACTTTCCTAAATTTGGGTGCACATTTATGTGACCCAAATCCAAATCTAGACGGAGTCAAAATGTGTCGACAACCACGGGTGCATTGATGTGACGTGGTTCGAGACGTGTTTTCACGATGTTGCAATTCTTGTAAAAATAATAATAATAAAAGCGGTTCAAAATTAAAAAGCACATAAGTTATGACATGTATTAAAATCAGATACCTAGCCATTTACAACAATTTAAGCGACCGTGCTAGAATCACGGGATCCGGGGGGTGCCTAACACCTTCCCTCGGGTGAACAGAATTCCTTGCTTAGAATTTCTGGTTTGCAGACTCCAATTGGGAAGTCGAAAATTTTCTTCGGTTCGGGATTCAAGATAAACTAGTGACTTGGGACACCAAAAGCCAAACCTTTCCCAAGTGGCGACTCTAAATAAATAATCCCGATCCGAATAATGTCACTTTAAATGGAAAAACCCCCTTATACATTATCCTTCGGGGTAGGTATAAAAAGGAGGTGTGACACATGGTATTGCTCTATAACTCAAGATTGCGGTTGTTCCCTGGGAAGCTTAAGTCAAGATGGTCTGGACAGTTTTGAGTGGTTGAAGTATTCCCTTCAGGTGCTGTAAAGACGCCGCTGAGAAAGACTCTCGTACATTTAGAGTCAATGGGTAGAGATTAAAACTATATGTGGGCATGAATGAACCAAGGGAAGGGTTTGAGATCCACATGACTGAACCTCAAAGGTCGAGCGAACCCTAAATGCGCTCACTTGAGTCGTGTCGCGACTTTAAATCAGGCACTGCGTGGAAGGCAACCCACGATAGTGTTGTAAATGTAATTTATAATATCATATAAAAAAAGAGAGAGGTTGAGTGAATCTTGCACTCGTGTTACGTCATGTCGCGACGTTAAATCAGGCGCTTCATGAGAGGCAACCCACGATAATTGCATTTCTAATATGTTGTACATATGCTGGTTAGTGCGGAGGTCGTTGCATCCCGAACCTGGACTTACTATGGGTAAGGTAGGCCTTAAAAGAGGTAAAAATAGTGCCTAAAGGACATAACAATGAACAAAAACCAAGCAATAGGCAGACAGTACCAGGTCCACCACGGTCGTGGCGTAACTGCGACAGGACCGCGGTATAATACCCTCTCTAAAGATTTCCCAACACGGTCGCGGCGTAACAGCGGTAGGAACGCAGTTGAATACCCTCTCTAAAGATTTCCCACCGCGGTCGCGACGTAACCGCAGCAGGACTACGGTGGACCAAAATCGGGCCCAGATACGCAGAAAATTAAATATATTTTTTTTATTTCTCCTCCCCCTTAATTAACCTAACCTACCACAAACCACTCCTTCTCCCGACCGCCCCTCACCCTCTTCTCTTCTCTTCTCTCTCTCTTATCTCTATCTTCTCTCAAATCTCTCAAATTCTCTCTATTTTTTCTTCTTCTTCCCAAATCCTCTCTTCTTCTTCTCCATAATTCTTTCTTCTTTCTTCTTCTTCTCACCATAACCAACTCTTTCTTCCCATAACCCCAAAACCCCCCGTAATCTTTCTTCTTCTTCCCATCACTATTTTCCAAACCCTAACAACCCCCTCCCCCAAAAATTGCCCACCCCTTACCAGCCATCACCCCCTATTTTTTTTCTTTTTCTTTTTCAAGATTTCGCGCTAATACTCAAGTAAGTTGTTCTACTTTTCCTTATATTGTATGTACTTTGCAATATGTTGTGATTTTTGTAGATAATTCTTGATTTTAGTTGCAATGGGGTTTTAGACTCCAAGTGGTATTGTAGTTGGTGTTTGGGGTTGTTTTGTATAAGTGTGGGGTAAAATTCTAGTTGATAATTTGTATGTGGGGTGGGTGGTGGTAGCATTTAATTGTATGTGTTGATGGAAGCTTGTGGTGGGGTTTTTATAGAGTAAAATTGTATTGTTGATGAGTGGTGTGGGGATAATAGTGGATGTTGTCCACTTTGGGTACTTGTTTGGTGCCAGGGAGTGGAGAAGTCTGAGTATCCATTCGACTGGCACATGTTTGGTTGGCCCTAATTTTTATGATAAACTGATTGTAGGTACGATGGCCAGAAAGAAGCGAAGAAATTTGGAAAGTACTTCCGACGTGCCCACTTATGATGCCACCCGGTTCACGTCTGAGGTGGCCAAGGACAGGTTTCATGCAAAAGCAGCTAAGAACTTTGTCCCGGAAATTGGTATTGACAGGGCCACCCTCCATGCTAAAAAGCCGGATATGTATGAAGAAATTCGCCAGAGGGGGATGCAGTACTTATTCGATGAACCTGACACGAGAAACCCAATGATAGTCTGGGAGTTCTACGTGAACTGCCCGGAACATATGTGCCGTTCGGTGGTGGTGCGGGGCAAAGTAGTAGATGCCTCTGTCCAGAAAATTCACCAAGTCCTGCAGTTGCCCCCATTCACTGGTGACAATGATTATTACCACAATTCTTCAAGGGTAGACTGGGGCAGTCTAACTGACTCCTTATGCTTAGGGGGAAGGCCAATTTGGATTCAGAGAACATGACTCTGCATTCCAAGTCATTCACCTAGGACGCTAAGTGTTGGTTCACTATGATATGCAACAGATTGTTTCCCACGAGCAACACAATAGATGTGAACAGCTTGACAGCTTTATTGGTTTGGTGCTTTGTGACCAGGAAGGATGTCGATATTGCTAAGATCATTGGAGATGAAATGATGCTCCAGTCGCCACTGATGACCAAGGGGTTTTACTTCCCCTCACTGGTGACAAGGTTGTGTTTGATGGCTAATGTCCCAGTCAATCCTATGGATGGCACTTTTCCCCCACAAGCAGCTTTCAAAGCATCAAAGATCAAAGTGGGCCGAGATGCACCCACACACATTGACCTGGATGATGATGATGCCCCAGCAACTATGGCACCACCCAGGAGGTCTTATGATGCAGCTGGATCCTCATGGCAACCCCAAATTCGGGCGGATTACCCTAGATCATACTCAAGCCGACCCTTGTTGCCTTCTATGGAGGAAGATGTAGAGGAAATACGCAACTTCGCAGATAGCCTGCATGTTCGTTTGGATGCCATGTCTGGACTGCAGGCCAGTTCTGAAAGCCAGGTGATGGCTTGGTTATGTGCTTTAGGGAGGGCCTGTCACGTGGATCCCAACACCGTCTCTGACTCCGATTGATGACCAGGGAAGTTCTCTTACCCTTTTGCTCTTTAATTGTTTTATGACATGGGGACATGCCATACTTTTTGTGTGTGGGGTGGGAGACTTGGGTATGTGTATATATGATTTATGTATATATGTGTTGTTGTATATGTAGCTTAGATGTTACCGACTTGGCCCAACGGCGGTCACTTGTCAACGGGTTTCTTGAGGGTTAAAGTCGGATTAAAAAAACTAGAAATGTTAGGAGACTCTTCCTGATGACGGACCACCTAGACAGTATTCTTGAGGGAAGTAGTCTAATCAAAAAGCCAAAAAGATTTTTTATTTTCTATTTAGGTAGTATAGTAATTACCCCTTGGTTTTTTTTTTGACCGCGGTTCTTTTTCAAGGGTTTTTCTTGAACCGGGTTAGGTAGATTTTTCTTTAATAGATTTTAGGACCCTTAGGACTCTTGTGGACTAAGAAGGGTTAGGCAAGTGCATCCCGTGGTGTTTATACCTGCAAATACTTAAAACGAACTTGATGGTGCGATGTCTAGGCTCATGTGTAGACTCTTAATCTTATGCCTTAATTTTGCACACCTTGTCTTATTTGAATGCTCTTGTGAATGTGTTGACAAACTAATTCGGAATGAGTTACATGCCAAGTGTGTGTGAGGTTATACACGTATTCTGTGCCTGCATGCGATACCTAGAACTTGCCCCGTGTGTGTGCAAAGCGAAATAGTAGTTGTTTGGTCTTAGAGATGATTTAGGCATTTCCTTGTGTAGCCCATATAATAATGAATCCACCTGTACATATTACCATAGTTAGCCCCTTTGATCCTATAATCCTTTTTCTTTGGCAACCACATTATAAGCCTTATCCATTTGTTTGAATTGACCATCTATTTGAACCTTTTCACCTCGCATGAGCACTTGAATTGTTATGAACCTTGTAAAAGTTAAAGTGTGGGGTGGTCGATTTGGCTTTTGAGTGGAACTAGTTGAATAAGGAAAAAGGTGCACTGTTTTGAAAGAAGGGATAGCCACTTGAAAAAAGAAGTATATATGTATATCTAATAATACTTCAAGAAGTGGTGGCTCTTGATGCAATTGTGCTTAAAGAAGAGTGAGGTAGTTAGATTGATGTGAAGGTGGAATTTTTGGGGTGACATAAGGAGGAGGTTTAATTGATAAAATGTATGTATTAAAGTGCTTAGGGAGGTGTAATCACTTTCATATCTAAATATATCCTACCCGTCCCGTAGCCTACATTACAACCAAATGAAGACTTATTGATCTTAGACTGAGCAACTCGATTAGTAGAGTATTACACTAAGGTCAAGCTTATGGTGTATCTGTGTGGCATATGAATGTTCTTTGCTAAGAGTGAGTGAATTCTTTCTATCTACAGTTCCTTGTTATTTGATTTCATGTGTGTGGAACTTATCTAAAAAATGTGATGTGAGGGTATCTAACTCAGGAAGAAAAAGTAAGTCTTCACTTCTGTTAGAGTACATAGAGTAAGCATGAGTGTGGCATGGCATTAGAGTCTTCATCTGAGGTGTGGCTGTTGCACTGCTTAGGTTTTCCTTTCATAATAGCAGGTGTGACATAAAAAGGGTAATGCATCAAATGATTAGGCCTAAAAGTGTGATTCAACTTGCTCGAGGACGAGAAAAGATTTAAGTGTGGGGTATTGATAATAGGTGAATTAGACTATAATTAGACCCTAAAGAACCACATTTTTGTATAGCTTTGTTGTAAAAAGTGATAACCCAATACTCTGATTAGTGCTTTTCATGATTTGCAAGATATATCTAATGAAATAAGTCAATGGAGCAAGTTTGGGATCAATTATGGAGAAAAGGAAGCCAATCAACAATGCCCAAGAAATGCACCAAGTGAAAAGTCAAAGGAAGGCAGAAGTTGGCCTGCCGCGGTCAGACCGTAATCGCGGTAGGACCGCGGCAGAGTAGAGATGAAGATTCAGAGACCCCTTTTGGCCGCGGTCCCGGTGTAACCGCGGTGGGACCGCGACAGAACGCGAACTAGCCAGGGGCAGGATTGTCAAGTCGGGAAAATTAGTGTAAAACCCTTATAAAAAGAAGGATTTCGTCCACATTGGGTCAGACTGGTTTAGAGAGTACTTTGGGCAAGAAACACAAATGTGAGAGATCACCCAAAACATCATAGTTCTTTATTTCTTCCTTTTCTTCCAATTTTCCATGATAAATATTTTCGTTATTATCTTCAAGTTGTTATGAGTAGCTAAATACTTTAGTCTAAGGTTTTGATGGAACCTATTGAAGGATGAACTTCTTGATTATGTTCATATAGTTTGCCGATTTATCTCTATTTGTTCAATTACGTATTTATTATAGTTAATTGACAGGATCCTCAATTAGCAGTGTCTATTTAGTGTGCATAACTTGGGAGAGAGTGCATATTTAGGTAATTAATGAAAAACACCACTCCCAAAGTATAAGAGGGATCTATAACTACGGATATAAAGGCGGGATTAGGGATAACGAAGCCTTGAGTGTGATCTAAAGTGAGCTGTAATAAACAAAGTCAGCTAGCGTTGCTCGGGAGAGTGCGTCTAGTAAATTATCGCAATTACTCGGGAGAGATTTACGGTAATAAGAGTGGTCATGATTGATAGAGATATTTTGGTAAATCTATATGAAACATACCCTGAAGGGATTCCATCAATAGGGGAAATCATTATCTTAGAACCTTCTCATTATTATTTTCAACCCAAGAATATTTATTTTACAGCTATTAGTTATTTACTTTCAATCTTAGTTAGTAGAAATACCATCCAATATTATTTACAAAGTTTGGGAAATTGATTATAAAGGATTTAGTGATTCCGACAAAGGTAATTGATAGGTTAGTTCTCTGTGGGATTCGACTCCGAACTTGTAAATCGGATTATATTTGCAATGACCGCGTTGTCCTTTTTATAAGGTATAGTTGGGCGTGATCAATAAGAACTGAAACATGACTTTTCTATAAATGGAGGTGTTGGCTGCAGACCTATAACCCATGAATCCCTCTTCCACTTCTCATATTTAAAAGATAAAAGCATCTTAACCATGACCATTACAAATTTAATTTGCAACTGTTACGTTGCTGTTTAATGAGGAATGCCACAAACACAATATTTTGAGTTTTCTACCCGTTTTTTAGACATGAAATAAGCAAAAAATTGAGGAAAAAATAAATAAGAATGCTGGCTTTAGAGGACTGCCACATCACCATGTCAATCCCCAGCTTTATATTTATATAGATAGATTAAGTTTTGTCATCCATTAGACGTTTAAAACAAACAACGTACTCAGTAATATACTACACATACCCGGTAATAGATGTTTAAACTTATTAATATGCTAGAAACGTAAATAAATATGCTATTTTTAAAATAAATCAAAAGTGATGCAAGCTTCGAAGATCGAAGTGCTCGATGAACGTCGAGGCCAAGTATGACCGACCTCGAGATAATACCGTTATGGTTCCATAAAAGAAAGAGCGAGATTCCCGCAGTGGCCCTAAAATCATGGCATAAATTCCAAAACGGATTTGTACTAAGCGATTAGACAATTGTATAATAAGATTCCCTATATAATTGTACCTTATTTAGGATTTCCCTACTATATAAAAGGGATCCCAATCATTTGTAACATAGGATGAATTATTGAGAATAGAATATATATATTTTCACTTTCTTGCCTACTGTTCATTTGAATCGTCTTATCATTATTTTATTGTTCTTGTTCATTTACCTCGAGATTGCCCTTGCTCGAGATCGAGGTCTGCTTACACGATTGGTTTGACTGCCTTACTTTTAAATTTACACATTAGATTCCTTTCTTATCAATTAGTATTAGATTAAACTACATATCTTTAAAACCAAAAAAGAAGTATAATTGTTACTTCGATTTTAGGGTAAACAGTTTGGCACCCACCGTGGGACTAAAGATAATAGTAATTATTTCAGTACTAATTCTGATAACACACCTCATTTTCACACTTGTTCTTTTTAAGAATTTTTGTTCTCGGGTTAAAACATGTCAAACTCACAAAATACACTCGTATATGGCGATGAACGTCTCGGATTTCACGGGGAAAATAACAATATAGTTGCTCCAGGAGCTGGTGTGCCACCGATTAACCCTGGGGAAGTGCCAATTGTAGAACTAATCGACATTAGTTCATACATTGCTTTGAGTGCGGACTTAGGCACAGACCCCGAAGGAAGTGTACGCAGGGAAGTCCGATCTAGTGGCCAAGGAACATATGGCATATGAGATGGGGGAGTTAGTCTCCAGGTAATATTCGAGATGCTACAAGCTCAACAGGCTACTACCGCTCAACCTCAAAGTCAGCATAAAACTCCAAGTATGTCGAACCAAAAATTACTCGCCAAAGTGAGTCGGCGCTAGAAAGATCTAGGATCGTGGATCCTACGATTATGAAGATGCTCGAGGAGCTCACCAAAAGAAATGAGTCGGGAGAGAAAAAGGATGAAGATAATGACAAGAAAGTGGAGACATATAACTCCCGTGTTGATCAAATACCGGGGGCACCCCCGGTCTTAAAAGGTTTGGATGCCAAAAAGTTCGTACAAAAGCTGTTTCCTTAGAGTGCGGCTCTGAAGCCCATTCCTAAAATACTATATGCCCAATATATCTAAATACAAGACTAGAAATACTAATGGACACATCACATCATATACATGCGGGATTAAAGGAAACAACTTAAATGATGATAAGATTGAGTCGGTTTTTTTGAAAAAAATTGGGGAAACTTTATCGAAGGGAGAAATGATATGGTATCACAACTTGCCACCGAGTTCCATCAATTCGTTTGCTATGTTATTAGACACCTTCATGAAGGCACACACCGAGGCCATAAAGGTTGCAACAAGGAAATCAGACGTTTTAAAGATAAGATAGATGGGCGATGAAATGCTAAGAGAGTTTGTATCCCGATTTCAAATTGAGCGAATGGAATTACCACCGATATTAGATTATTGGTCCGTGAAAGCTTTTACACAGGGGTTGAACGAGCGGAGTTCGATCACGTCACGACAGTTGAAGAAAAATCTAATTGAGTATCTAGTTGTAACTTGGACAGATGTACACAATTGTTACCAATCGAAGATCAGGGTCGAGGATGACCAACTGGGAGCTCCCTCGGGTTCAGGTCATCCAAATAGATTGGTAGTTAAGGCATCGAGGGATACCGACAGGGAGCCAAGATCAAATAGAGAATGGTATCGACCATATATCGCATATCGAAGAAACAACGGTTCGGGGTGGAGTCCTCCTCGGATTGATCGAAGAAATGATCGAGGGAAAAATTCTCGGGGACCTATGAGTAAGAATGGTTTTGATAAACATATTGATCCCACAGAAGCACCTCGATTATCGGAGTATAATTTCCGTGTTAATGCATCAGGGATCGTATCGTATATCGGAAGGATCAAAGACACCAGGTGGCCTAGGCCTATACAAATTGATCCTTCTCAAAGATTTCCAAACTTGATGTGTAAATATCATGGAACGCATGACCATAGGACCGAAGACTACAGATAGTTGAGGGAGGAGGTAGCTCGATTGTTCAACAAGGGTCATTTAAGAGAGTTTCTCAGTGATCAAGCCAAGAATCACTTCACTGAAAGAGACGCTAATAGAAATAATGGGCAGGAAGAGCCACAACATGTAATTTATATGATCGTTGGCGGGATCGATGTTTCACAAGGGCCTATAGTTAAACGTACCAGGGTGTTGATTACCAAAGAAAAATGGACTCGGAGTTATGTGCTTGAGCGTACCTATCGTTCAATGATGAAGAAGCGAAAGGCATTTCTCAGCCGCACAATGAAGCCATGGTATTTTCTATTTTGTTAAATAAAATTCAAGTTAAACATGTTCTAGTGGATCCAGGTAGCTCAGCAAACATAATAAAATCAAGGGTCGTAGAGCAGCTTGACCTGCAGGACCAAATTGTACCTGCCTCTCGAGTCCTAAACGGCTTCAACATAGCGAGTGAAACAATGGAGGGGGAGATAATCCCACCAGTAAACGTGGCTAGGACCATTCAAGATACAAAATTCCATGTCATCGAAGGTGACATGAGATATAATGCACTACTCGGGAGGTCATGGATCCACAACATGAGGGCACTACCGTCGACCCTTCATCAAATGATGAAATTCCCGACAATGGATGATGTGAAAATAGTTTATGGGGAACAACACATAGCAAAAGAAATGTTTGTAATTGATGAGGTGGCACCGATATCAGCACTTTCAACCTCGGAAAAATCAAGCACCAAAGATAAGTAGACGGCCAAATAGCAATCACCGTCCCCAGCTAAGGCTGTATGGTGGGCTGGGCCTGGCCCGGGACCGGACCGGGCCCGCGGGCTAAACGGGCCAAACGGTCCTGGCGGGCCGGTCCTGGCGGTCCTGGCCCTAATGGTGCATAAGGCCCGCGACGGGCCGATCACAATCTTCAGGCCCACGAAGCCTGGGACCGCTAAGCCCGGGACCGGCTGGCGGGCCTGGGCCGGGCCTAACGGGCCTAACGGCTTTTTTTTAAAACAAAAATCCCAACGGTTAGATTTTTAAAATCTAGCCGTTTGGGGTATAAAATATCCATTGGCCACTTTAAAAAATAGCCATTTGGCCCC
>MU703035.1:165302-182086 GCA_026770625.1 Nicotiana glauca | reverse complement strand
CGTCCTTTAATTGGAAAAACTCTTTTTATTATACCCTTCACGGTGTAGTAAGCCCTAAAAAAGAGGTGTGACACCATCTTGTATCATCTCAAGAAAGCCAATGTGGTGGTCGATGTTTTGAGTAGAAAGTCATCTAGTATGGGCAGCCTTGCGTACATTCCAGTAGGTGAGAGACCCCTTGCATTAGATGTTCAGGCCTTAGCCAATCATTTTTTGAGGTTGGATATTTCTCAGCCTAGTTGTGTTTTAGCTTGCACAGTCGCTCGGTCTTCTTTGTTTGAGCGCATTAGGGAGCGGCGGTATGGTGACCCTCATTTTCTTGTCCTTAGGGACACAGCACGGCATGGTGATGCCAAGCCGTTTACAGTTGGAGATGACGGAGTTATGAGGATGCAGGGTCATGTTTGTATGCCAAATATGGATGGACTTCTTGATTTTATTCTTTAGGAGGCCCACAATTACCGATATTCTATTCACCTGGGCATCGCCAAGATATATAAGACTTGCGGCAGCATGATTGATGGAGGAGGATGAAGAAGGATACTGTTGCATATGTAGCTCGGTGTCTAAATTGTCAACAAGTAAAGTACGAGCATCAGAGACCTGGTGGTTTGCTTCAGAGGATAGATATTCGTGAGTGGAAGTAGGAACGTATCACTATGGATTTCGTTGTTAGACTCCCACGAACTCATAAGAATAAAGTTCGATACAGTTTGGGTTGTTATGGATAGACTAACCAAGTCAGCGCATTTTATTCATGTGGTAATTACCTATTCTTCAAAGCGGTTGGTAGAGATTTATATCTGTGAGATCATTCATCTTCACGGTTTTCCCGCGTCTATCATTTATGATCGAGGTATGCAGTTTACCTCGCACTTCTGGAGGGCAATACAGCATGAGTTGGGTACGTAGGTTGAGTGAGCACAACATTTCATCCTCAGGCAATCGTACAGCCCGAGCATACTATTCAGATCTTGGAGGATATGTTGCACGCATATGTTATATACTTTGGAGGATTGTAGGATCAGTTCTTGCTGCTAACGGAGTTTGCCTACAGAAATAGCTATCAGTCGAGCATTCAGATGGCTCCTTATGAAGCGTTATATGGTAGACAATGTCGGTCGCCAGTGATATGGTTTGAGCCAAGGGAGGCTCGATTATTTGGTACATTTTTGGTGCAGGCTGCCTTGGATAAGGTTAAGATCATTCAGGATAGACTTCACACAGCTCAGTCCAAGCAGAAAAGTTATGCCGACCGTACGTTCGTGATGTGGCATTCATGGTTGGAGAGAGAGTGTTGCTTCGGGTACCACCCATAAAGGGTGTAATGAGGTTTGGGAAGAAAGGCAAGTTGAGCCCTAGGTACATTTGGCCTTTTGAGATGCTCGAGCGAGTGGGAGAAGTGGCCTACTGATTTGCGCTGCCACCAGGCTTATCATCGGTCCATCAAGTGTTTCATATGTCCATGCTTCAAAAGTATCACAGCGATCCATCCCAGGTGCAAGACTACAGCATTGTCCAGTTGGATAAACCTACGAGGAGGAGCCGGTATAGACCAGCAGGTTCGTTAGTTGAGGTCAAAGAGTTACCTTTCAGTTCGAGTGTAGTAGAAAGGTCATCCTTTTGAGGCGGCTACTTGGGAGTCCGAGTCCGATATGCGGAGCAGATATCCCCACCTTTTCACCAGCTCAGGTACTTTTCTATGTCCATTCGAGGACAAATGGTTATTTTAGAGGTGGCGAATGTGATGACCCAAAAGGTCATCTTATAGTTTAGAACTTGATTCTGTGTTTTGAGGCCTTTAGAATCTCATTTTTACCCTCCTCAATTTATGTGCGGAGTCCGCGTGTATTTTTGAGAAGCTTTTATGTTGAAAGTTGATGAAAATAATAATTTTTGCCTTTAAAAGTTGACTTTTGTCAATGTTTTGAGTAAACGGACCAAGGACTCGTGTTTGACATTCCATGTGGGTCTATATCGAAATATCGGACCTAGGCATATGATAAGTTAGGATTTTAACGTGTTTTATGCTCCTACTTCCATATGCTGTAAGTATAAATTGCTACAAAATAGCCCTAAAATGCTCAAAGGTTGTGCTTGATTGCAGGTTTGGTCGATAAAGTAACGAAATGTCAAAGATCGGCTCAAAAAGGAGTGGAACCTGCTCAAGTATCAAAGACCAAGAGAATTGAGGAAAAAGGGCCTAGTGCGGATCTCACAAAAGTGGATGCAGTCGCACTAGGAGGTTCAAAGATATGGCATATTCAGATGAAGCCTACGCGGCCGCGGTTGGATTCTCGCGATCCGTGGTCAGGCTACGCAGTCGCTACACTCATTTGTGCGGTCCGCGTGAACGAGATTCAGAGAGATTGTCAAAGAGACAAGTCAAAGCCATACGGTCCGCGGTCGTCACCACGGGATCCGCGCCAGACCCCTTCCGCGGCCGCACTACTCATTTGTGCGGTCCACGTCCTCCAGTTCAGAGAGTTAAAAGTCGAAGTCAAAAGAGCCAGTGCGGCCGTGGTTGCTTTTGTGAGGTCCACAATGACCACGCAGGGGGTATTTTTGTCCAGTTTTTCAAGCCTAGTATAAATAGAACATTTTACCATATTTAGGTTAAGTTTTATATTCTGGACACAGCTGAGCTCGTGAAACTCGATATTGTAGCCATTATCGGCACTTTTGCTCTTTATTATTGTAGTTTCTTCTTAGTAATTAATTAATATGCTTAGTTCTTCATCTACTTCTTCAATTTCTATACCTAGCATGAGTAGCTAAACTCATTAGCTAGGTTTGTGGCTCAACCCTAGTGTGGGTAATTGATGGGTGTTGCCATCTAGGGTTAGATTGATCTTGTGTGTTTGCTATTTGGGTTGATTTTATGTTTCAATTTCGAATTTGTGGTTGCAAACATAGATTCAAGCTTAGTGGGTTTGACTCTTCTTGAAAAAGAGAGTTTATGACCCCAAATTTGACCCAACAAGGAATTGGGATTGACTCATGAGAAATGATAGTCCCAATTAACGGGTTAAATCTCGAGAGAGTAATCACCCTACTTAAACCTTGCTTGATCAAATTGGCCTACCCAATTGGTCTCGAGAGAGTCAATTGGGCAAAATCACTCTCTCTACCGAGAGGTGTGAGAGTGGGTACAATTGTGCAACGGTTATAGCATAAGCCCCAAATATATCAATCTACCCTTAGTAACTTCTACCCATCGATTAGCCACCTAGGTAGTGTCACGACCCTAGTGCCTTTCTCTATATTAAATACAACTTAGCAATATTCTTGTAGCATAATTTATTTTTAATTATTAGTTTTATAATAGTAGTTATAAACATCAAAGAAAACCAAAAATGTTTGAAGTGATATTAGAAGCACAACCGCTAGACAGACAATACAACTCCACTACTAGCTCCCTGTGGAAATTCGATCCCGAACCACTATTCGGGTAAAGGCTATTGCGACTCGCTCTTCCTACCTTAGTGTAACGTCGAGTCGGCAGCGATCACTTTTTGGCGCCATTGCTAGGGAGCTTACGGTGTTGACTATCTATTTAGCTAGTTTTGTGTTTTGCTTCTCTTTCCTTATTGTTTACTAATTTTGTTTGTGTCGATCAATCAGGTACAAATGGCTCTCAATGCAAATGACCCTCTCGGTAATGTGATAGTGGGGGAGGATGTAGAGGATATAGAACAAGATGAGGTCTTACCTCAAGCTCAAAGGAGAGGCAGAAATGCCAATGCAAATGCTAATCTGAATGAGAATATTCCAGACCCTCCTCCGCTACCGCCGATAGTGTCCCCAAGAGTTCTTCCTTATCAAGGGTATGCCAGTGCTATTGTTCCTCCCCAAATCCGGGCGAGGAACTTTCAAATCACAAATGTTATGTTGACCTTGCTCGAGCAAAAAGCGTATTTTAAGGGCGCCTCCGATCAAAATACATTCAAGCACTTGAAGGGGTTCGTTGATACATGTTGGGGTAGCAAGAAAACAAACGTATCCGAGGATGCATTGAGATTGAGGCTTTTCCCGTTCTCTCTTCGGGGTAAAGCGTTGGATTGGTTAGAAAGGCTCCCCAATCATTCTATCACCACATGGGATGAATTGGTGGACAAATTTATCGCCAAGTTCTTTTCTCCAAGTCATATGGCCGCTCTTCGGGATGAAATTCTAGCCTTCAAGCAAGAGCCAATGGAACCTTTGCACGAGATATGGGAAAGATATAGGACAATGGTGAAGGAGTGACCTAATACCGACATGACCGAGGCAATGATACAACAAACTTTTTATCAGGGCATCAACACCACGAATCAGTGCATTGTGAACCAATTAGCCGGAGGGAACTTCATGAAACTTTCTTACCAAGAGGCATGTGATGTACTTGATGAAATGGACGACACCTCTTCGGCATGGAAAAGTCGAGCAAATGTGCCCCAAGGTGACGCCATGGTCATCCATTTGCACAAGGAATTGCACGATCATGGCCAAGCTATTGCCGAGCTTACAACAACTATGAATCAATTGGTGAAGGCACAATTGCAACAAGTCTAAAACTCGCGCCAAGTCAATACAATGGAAGGTGTTTCTATGTTGAAAATGAGGCAAAGAGGGCAACAACAACCTCAAGGTAATTGTGAGCAATTTGACAACAATAATGATGGTGGTGGTTATTCAAATAAGTGATATGACGAGCAAAGCGAAGAATGTCAATATGTCAATAACTACCAAGGGAATAGAGGAAATCAAGGGAAGCAACAATGGCGTCCTCAAGGAAATTGGGGCAATCAACGAGGCGGCGGTAATTGGAACAATAACAACTAACAACATGGTGGTGGCAATTGGAACAACAACAATCAAAACAACAATTGGGGTAACCAAGGTAACAATCAAGGCAATTGGAACGGGAACAATAATAATTGGAGCAACAACAACATCAATCAAGGAGGGTGGAATAATAGCAGAAATCAAGGCAACCGGGGGCAAGGCTTTCAAAGGCCCCCCCCCCATGTACCAACAACCAAACAATCTACCTCCTTTGCAATCTCAAGGGTCTAGTTTTTCGGGCAGTGATATGGGGAGAATAGAACTGATGTTCGAACAAATGATGAAGAAGAACCAAGATTCCGATGCTCAATTAGCTTCTCATAACACCTCTATTCGAAATTTGGAGGTGCAACTTGGACAAATCTCTCAATCATTGAATACTCGACCTAAGGATGCTCTACCAAGTGATACGGTAGTGAACCCGAAGGGAGGTAACAATCATGTGATGGTGGTTACAACAAGAAGCGGAAGAGGCGGTGATGTGCATGCCTCGAATGAAAATCAAGTTGTGAATGATGAAGTTGAGTTGCATGATGATAATGTGCCTTTGCATGTTGATGATGTGGTTGAACCAAATGTGACCAATGATGTGCGGATTGATATTGATGATGAGGCCGGGGTAGAGACTCAAGATAACGTGAACCCGTCTAGGGAACACATTATTGATATTCCCGAGTCGGTGGTACCTAAGGCCAAGGCACCCTTGCCTAGGCCACCTCCACCTTACCCTTAACGGTTAGCAAAGCAAAAAGGTGACAATCAATTCAAAAAGTTTATCAAAATGATGAAGAGTCTTACTATCAATGTGCCGTTGGTGGAGGCACTTGAACAAATGTCGGGGTATGCAAAGTTCATGAATTGGTCACAAAGAAGAGATTGATGGAGTGTGAAACGATCAACATGACTCATCAAGTGAGTGCCATAGTGCATTCAATGGCACCCAATCTTGAGGATCCCCGCGCTTTTACTATACCTTGCACTATTGGTAGTGCAGACTTTGCCAAAGCCCTTTGTGACTTGGGGGCTAGCATTAACTTGATGTCGTACTCGGTTTTCAAAACCTTGGGAATTGGGCAACCTCGAGCAACCTCGATGAGACTTCAAATGGCAGACTGATCGATGAAGAGACCTTTGTGCATAATTGATGATGTTCTTGTCTGAGTGGATAAGTTTATATTGCCGGCTAACATTGTCATCTTGGATTGCGAAGTGGACTTTGAAGTGCTGATTATTCTTGGGAGACCTTTCCTCGTCACGGGAAGGCATTGGTTGATGTCGAGGCTGGAGAGTTGACATTCCGAGTGGGTGATGAGAAGGTTGTTTTCCCTGTATGCAAGTCCATGCGGCAACCAAATGGCACCAAGGTATGCTCATTTGTTGACATTGTCACAGCTGTGATAATGGATGAGACACGTTTTGTGATTAATGTTGAAGATCCCCTTATGGTCGCACCTCTAGATCGTGATGTAAATGATGATGCAAGTAGAGTCATGTGCATAGATGCTTTACATGTCATGGAATCGTGTGCGCCCAGTAAATTGTCATTGGACCTTGATCATTGGGAAAATCCACTAGAAAAGACAACAATTGAGGTGCCTCCGGTATTGGAAGTGAAACAAGTTGAGTCACACCTCTGCCTTACAATCTTTGAGCCTGATATTATCTTGGAGGATGATGCAACACCTCTTTTGGAGCTTCAAGGGAGACTACCTGCAGTAGAGCATGAAATGATGCCTAATCTCCATAATGTGTGGCTTCCTACAAGACCAGATACAGGTTGGCGGTTTTGCATGAACCATGGTAATTTGAACAAAGTGCCCCACAGTGACCATTATCCCTTTCCATTCATTGATCGGAATGTTAACAAACTTGTTGGACGAGCTTTTATTTGCTTCTTGGAGAATTTGATGAGAGCCACGTGGTGGCGCTTCTTGATTTGAAGTGATTTAATGGTAACATGCATCGTGCTGCGATGTTAAATCAAGCGCTTCTTGGAAGGCAACCCATGTCTTTTTCTTTCTCTTTGATTTTCTTTGTAGCTTAGGATTTTTGAGCTAATTGTTTGTGAGATGTTGCAGGGATTGTGTTGAAGCAGTGCAAAAAAAAGGAGAAAAAATTGTGGTCTCTGAAGTTTGCCAGTGCGGCCACTGTAGACTTTGTGAGGTCCGCACTGGCGTGAGCCAAATATGACATAGTCTCTGAAGTTCTCCACGCGGCTGCAGTCCTATTAATGTGAACCGCATTGGACCTCTACGGCCACATTCCTTTTTTGTGCGGCCCGCAGAGGCTAGCTTCTTAAACCTCTTTGAGACAAACCCAATGCGGTTCGTGGTTGCTTTTGTGCGGCCACGCTGGTAGGTAAGTAAGGGGCCCACGTGTTGTCTATAAATAGCGACCAAGGGTCTTATTGTACCCTTTTCGCAATTTGAAAACCCAGAGCCATAATTCCACTGTTCATCCCTCTTCTAAGACCATAATTCTTGCTAGCTTGGATATATTGCATTCATTCTTCCTAATCCTGGAAGCATTTCATGCATTCATGTTTAATTACTTTCTTATTTTTATTTTATTTGCTTGCCAGTAGTTTGTAACTTCTTGTTCTTCACGTTTTTTCTTCGAATTGTTAGTCTAGGTTAGATTTCATGTTAGTTTTGTGTGTTTAAAGTGATTGAGGATTGGGTAACTGAGTAAGGACAAGTAGGTGTAAGAACTTGGACAAAAATGGAAGAAAAGAAGAAACCCTAACTTAGTTCCCTAATTCTGGCTCAGCGCGGCCCGCAGTCGCCTTAGCGCTGTCTGCGGGGCCCTGACGCGGTCCATGTTGCCTTTTTGCACGGACCGTAGTACCTGAAAGATTGAAACACAAATTGCTTCCAGCGCGGCCGCATTGCATATTGTGCGGTCCGCGCTCACCCACCGCGGCCGCGACCTTATTTTGTGCGGGCCGCGGTGGGAGATTCAGAGAAGTGTTTTCTGGGACCTTATTCAGTGCGGCCCGCGGTTGCCTTAGCACGGCCTGCGGTACCTCCAATGCGGCCGCACTCCTGATAGTGTAGTCCGCGGTGCTTGGTTCTGCAGCATTGTCTGCAACATATTCTTCTGTTGTCTGTAACTTTAACTCATTTACCTGTTTTACCACTTGTGTTTAAACTAACAATGCTAGATGTGTGTGCTTGCATACAATGGTAAAACAATGAGGACGAGGTGCAAAACAACCCGGCCGAGGTGACTCCTCCCAGGGAGGAAAGGGGAAATAAGTTAAACTCACTCCCCTACCTAAACTGAAAACAAGGAAACAAGTTGTTATAGATGATGACCAATCGAGGAGTGAGTACGTACCCTCTCAAGACCTCTCTTCTAACTCAGGGCCAGCTCCCTCAGTCCCTGCTTCCCCTACTGCCCAAGGTCCACAACGTGCACCTTCTGAGTCATCTGATGGCCTAGCAGCAGGCAGCGGTGAATACTACACCTCCCCCACAGCTTCAGTATCTGGGGAGAGTGTAGAAAGTGAGACTAATAGTGATGATGAGATACCGGACAGTGGTGTGCCCCAGGTTAGAGGTATTGAACGAACTAGAAAACCTAAAATGTGGGAAGATCGATTTGTCAGTCTAGTGGCATTACATAAGTTTAGGCAATGGTAGTCAGTACGAAAATTGATTACAGAGAGGAGTATCATCACAAGTGATCTACTGCCCTTACTTCCAAATGTGCATAGACAGTTTCATACCAGAGTGGGATGGGAGCATTTTTGGGATGATTTAATAGATGCTAATGAGCACATGGTGAAGGAGTTCTACTACAATGTGGCCCATGTCAAAAAGGTCTCAATTGTGACCAAAGTGCGAAATAGAAATGTAATGTTCTCTGGAAAAGCTTTTAATGATTATTTGAGGTTTAATGACGAGGATAAAACCCAATACAATGAGAAGTTGGCAATGGGTGAAGAGGTTCGCCCATGGGTAGCTAGGTACTTGGCTCACCCGGATACTGTTCCGGATTGGATACAAGCGGGAGTGAAGATTGTGCGGAGGACATTGAACTTTCAGGCTAGGGGTGGCTGACATTTGTGTGCAACAGACTTGACCCCACTTCCCATGATCAAACTATCCCACTTCCCCGTACAGTTCTGATTGCTTCTATCATGGCGGACTTCCCTATCAATGTGAGAAATGTGATGCACCAGGCTATTACTTTGATGGGGGTTGATAGTTACCGTCCTAACACTCTCACCAACGGGAACTACCCGTTTCCTAACACTCTCACCATGTACTTCCGGGATTTGAAGGTAAAGAAGAAGTCCTATGATGTGAAGGTAAGACCAGTGGCCCCATTCTCATGGTTTAGCGTACAGGGGCCTGACAACCCAAAAGATAAAAAGTACAAGCCACCCACTTCTACCCCAACTGGCCAGTCTGAGAAGCCAGCTGCGGTAGAGTCTTCTGTTAGCCCTCCATAGAGTCGTCCACCATGCCTGCTGCCGCCACTATTGATGATTTACCTCCAGGACCCTCCTCTTCTACTGGACCTAGTACTTTAGCTGGACCGGGGTTTCCTTCTTCCCGGTCTCATCTTTTCACGGCCCATCAGTTGAGCCAGACACTAGTCGATTTGAACAACTGGATGTCAGTTGCGACATCCAAGTTGTCTACATTGTCTGCTATAGTTGAGGCCCATTTAGCACCTCCCACTACTCAGATTCCTCAGTCCATTGAGGATACACTAAAGAAGCTCCTGGACAACCATGAGAAGATTATGAGAACTCAGGATGCCTTGACTAAGGCGGTGGATTCACATGGCAAGGCTTTGACGGAGCTTGCCAAGGAGCACAAGAAGATGAGGAAGTCAAGGGCTTCCAAAGAGTTTGTGAAAGAGCTACGGAAAGATGTGGACAAGCTATTGGCAGACCAGATGCCTTTAGACTTGTTATTTGGGGATCCAACCCCTCCGGCAGCAGCACCAGTGCCACAGCCACAGCAGGAGCAGGCACCCAGGCCTCCAAGGAAGAAGGGGAAGCTTCCCAGTTCAGTTGGTGCAGTTATCGAACTAGCAGACCCACAGGAGGTCCCCTCCAGTGATGCACCTATCATTCAGCCGGTCTAGGAGCAGGCCCAGTCCCAGCAGCTGAGCAGCAGGAGTCCGGGAACCAGTCTGAGGTTCCCGTACGTATAGAGGACTTGGGGACCACTGATGATCCCATGCAGACGGACCAGTCCTAGGGAGCTTCTATATCCTTTACTTTGATTTTGATGCTTATCTGTTTAGTTGGCATTGGGGACAATGCCACCTTTTATTCGTGGGGGTGTGCCCTACTTTTATCTGGATGACTGTATATATAGATTCTTAATTTATGTTTTTGTTGATTTTCTATTTTGGGCTGTATATATAACTTTACATTTAGTTACTTTTATCGTACTTTCTACTTTTTATTCTCTCTTTTGGTCTATATATAAAGTTACAGTTCTGTACATATTCTTCCCTCGTTGTATATTTTACTCCCCTATTGTACATATTCATTCTATTTTCTATTTTTGCAAAAAAAATTTGTTTTTAGCTTTATAGTTAGGCTCGTAGCCTCTTGTTTTGTTTTTGACACTTCCAATAAGCCCTTGGTTTTCTTAATGCCACGGTCCTTTCCAAGGGTGGAGTATTGTGCGAATCGGGTGGCTCTTCCCGATGATGGATGGAGTGACAACCTTCTTAAGGGTTTGAGTCCGTTTTTTTTTATTTTTCTTTTGTTTTTGATAGTTGTGGTTAAGGGTACCTCAAGCAAAGCTTCACTTGGGCCTAGCAAAGTTGCCTTTGATCCCATGGTCAAAGACATAATGTTGTGTTTAGGATGGTGAAAGTCGTGGCTTTGAGACTCTTGCGTTGACCAAACAATCATCATGTGGTCTTTTCGAACCATTGTGTGCTTGAATCGTAACTAAGGTCATTGTGGGCCCTCGACTTGATGTCTTTAGCAATCCCCTAGCATGTGTGGTGAGGAATCGAATTGTGAGTCCAAGTCCCGAGCCAATGGTCTAGAACTTGCCCTGAATGTTTGTTGAGGTGAAATCCTAGGTGAAATTTGACTTGAGAAGTGATTATAGGCTCTCATTGATCTGAATGTTAAGTTGAACAATTCCATAGCCTACCAAAGAGATGATCCCTAGTTAAACTTTTGAGTCTTAAACCTTTTTCTTTGAATAACCAATGCTACAAGCCTATACCCATTCTAAATGATTACCCTCTCTTGGCACCCAAATCTTCCCTTGAGCAATGGCAAATATCTAAGTTTGGGGGGGAGAGACAAGAAAGGAAACAAAGGTACTAAAGCAAAAGAAAAAGGAAGGCAAGGAGAAATCAAGAAAAGAAAAAGACAAAAGAAAGTCCAATGTGAACAAGAATAAAAAGGGATTTAAGGAAAACAAAAGTGAAAAAGGTGTGGAAAAGTAGAAAAAAGAGAAATATTTTGAATTGCATAAGAAAGAGTGACAATGTGTCTCTCTAACCCCTTGTAAAGAAGTGAAATACTCAAAAGTGTCAAGAGAGTTGTGCCAAAATAAATCAAAAGAAGTGCTTAATGGAAGATTGAACCCACTTGAATAAAAACATGTTCTACCCATACCAAAAAGCCTTCACAATGACTCCACAAAAGCCCTATAGGATCTTTAGATGAAGGAAACCTACATTAGTGGATACTTACATAAGGGGCAAGCATATGGTACCTAAATCTGGACTTGTGACCTTCTTCTTGAGAGAGATGAGTGAAATTCCATCAACCTCGGTTTGTGTGTCAATACTCTAAAAGGTAAGGTTTGCTTAGGGAGAGTTGAGGATGTGTGAGTTTGGGTTCTACAATGACCAAAGTAATTGAGAGAAGTTCTTCGATGAAATGTGTNCACGTGGTGGCGCTTCTTGATTTGAAGTGATTTAATGGTAACATGCATCGTGCTGCGATGTTAAATCAAGCGCTTCTTGGAAGGCAACCCATGTCTTTTTCTTTCTCTTTGATTTTCTTTGTAGCTTAGGATTTTTGAGCTAATTGTTTGTGAGATGTTGCAGGGATTGTGTTGAAGCAGTGCAAAAAAAAGGAGAAAAAATTGTGGTCTCTGAAGTTTGCCAGTGCGGCCACTGTAGACTTTGTGAGGTCCGCACTGGCGTGAGCCAAATATGACATAGTCTCTGAAGTTCTCCACGCGGCTGCAGTCCTATTAATGTGAACCGCATTGGACCTCTACGGCCACATTCCTTTTTTGTGCGGCCCGCAGAGGCTAGCTTCTTAAACCTCTTTGAGACAAACCCAATGCGGTTCGTGGTTGCTTTTGTGCGGCCACGCTGGTAGGTAAGTAAGGGGCCCACGTGTTGTCTATAAATAGCGACCAAGGGTCTTATTGTACCCTTTTCGCAATTTGAAAACCCAGAGCCATAATTCCACTGTTCATCCCTCTTCTAAGACCATAATTCTTGCTAGCTTGGATATATTGCATTCATTCTTCCTAATCCTGGAAGCATTTCATGCATTCATGTTTAATTACTTTCTTATTTTTATTTTATTTGCTTGCCAGTAGTTTGTAACTTCTTGTTCTTCACGNAAATGTGTTAATGATGCATTCGTATTGAGGGAAATTGTTAGTCCCAATTGATGCTTGTTGAGGTTGCTTTAGGATAGCTGGAACTACTTGGATTTTTCTTTAAGGGGTGGGTCTTATTTTGTTTGCTTGAGGACAAGCAAAGGTTTAAGTTTGGGGGAGTTGATAAGTTAGGATTTTAACGTGTTTTATGCCCCTACTTGCCTATGTTGTAAATATAAATTGCTACAAAATAGCCCCAAAATGCTCACAGGTTGTGCTTGATTGCAGGTTTGGTTGACAAGGTGACGAAATGTTAAAGATCGGCTCAAAAAGGAGTGAAACCTGCTCAAGTATCAAAGACCAAGAGAATTGAGGAAAAAGGGCCTAGTGCGGATCGCGCAAAAGTGGATACGGTCTCACTAGGAGGTTCAGAGATATGGCATATTTAGATGAAGGCTACGCAGCCGCGGTTGGATTCTCGCGGTCCGCGGTCAGGCTACGCGGCCGCTTCACTCATTTGTGATGTCCGCGTGAACAAGATTCAGAGAGATTGTCAAAGAGCCAAGTCAAAGCCACGCGGCTCGCGATCCGCGCCAGACCCCTTCCGTGGCCGCACTACTCATTTGTGCGGTCCACGTCCTCCAGTTCAGAGAGTTGAAAGTCGAAGTCAAAAGAGCCAGTGCGGCCACGGTTGCTTTTGCGCGGTCCGCACTGACCCCGCAAGGGTTATTTTGTCCAGTTTTTTCAGCCTAGTATAAATAGAATATTTTACCATTTTTAGGTTAAGTTTTATATTCTGGAGGCTGCTGAGCTCGTGAGACTCANTTCGAATTGTTAGTCTAGGTTAGATTTCATGTTAGTTTTGTGTGTTTAAAGTGATTGAGGATTGGGTAACTGAGTAAGGACAAGTAGGTGTAAGAACTTGGACAAAAATGGAAGAAAAGAAGAAACCCTAACTTAGTTCCCTAATTCTGGCTCAGCGCGGCCCGCAGTCGCCTTAGCGCTGTCTGCGGGGCCCTGACGCGGTCCATGTTGCCTTTTTGCACGGACCGTAGTACCTGAAAGATTGAAACACAAATTGCTTCCAGCGCGGCCGCATTGCATATTGTGCGGTCCGCGCTCACCCACCGCGGCCGCGACCTTATTTTGTGCGGGCCGCGGTGGGAGATTCAGAGAAGTGTTTTCTGGGACCTTATTCAGTGCGGCCCGCGGTTGCCTTAGCACGGCCTGCGGTACCTCCAATGCGGCCGCACTCCTGATAGTGTAGTCCGCGGTGCTTGGTTCTGCAGCATTGTCTGCAACATATTCTTCTGTTGTCTGTAACTTTAACTCATTTACCTGTTTTACCACTTGTGTTTAAACTAACAATGCTAGATGTGTGTGCTTGCATACAATGGTAAAACAATGAGGACGAGGTGCAAAACAACCCGGCCGAGGTGACTCCTCCCAGGGAGGAAAGGGGAAATAAGTTAAACTCACTCCCCTACCTAAACTGAAAACAAGGAAACAAGTTGTTATAGATGATGACCAATCGAGGAGTGAGTACGTACCCTCTCAAGACCTCTCTTCTAACTCAGGGCCAGCTCCCTCAGTCCCTGCTTCCCCTACTGCCCAAGGTCCACAACGTGCACCTTCTGAGTCATCTGATGGCCTAGCAGCAGGCAGCGGTGAATACTACACCTCCCCCACAGCTTCAGTATCTGGGGAGAGTGTAGAAAGTGAGACTAATAGTGATGATGAGATACCGGACAGTGGTGTGCCCCAGGTTAGAGGTATTGAACGAACTAGAAAACCTAAAATGTGGGAAGATCGATTTGTCAGTCTAGTGGCATTACATAAGTTTAGGCAATGGTAGTCAGTACGAAAATTGATTACAGAGAGGAGTATCATCACAAGTGATCTACTGCCCTTACTTCCAAATGTGCATAGACAGTTTCATACCAGAGTGGGATGGGAGCATTTTTGGGATGATTTAATAGATGCTAATGAGCACATGGTGAAGGAGTTCTACTACAATGTGGCCCATGTCAAAAAGGTCTCAATTGTGACCAAAGTGCGAAATAGAAATGTAATGTTCTCTGGAAAAGCTTTTAATGATTATTTGAGGTTTAATGACGAGGATAAAACCCAATACAATGAGAAGTTGGCAATGGGTGAAGAGGTTCGCCCATGGGTAGCTAGGTACTTGGCTCACCCGGATACTGTTCCGGATTGGATACAAGCGGGAGTGAAGATTGTGCGGAGGACATTGAACTTTCAGGCTAGGGGTGGCTGACATTTGTGTGCAACAGACTTGACCCCACTTCCCATGATCAAACTATCCCACTTCCCCGTACAGTTCTGATTGCTTCTATCATGGCGGACTTCCCTATCAATGTGAGAAATGTGATGCACCAGGCTATTACTTTGATGGGGGTTGATAGTTACCGTCCTAACACTCTCACCAACGGGAACTACCCGTTTCCTAACACTCTCACCATGTACTTCCGGGATTTGAAGGTAAAGAAGAAGTCCTATGATGTGAAGGTAAGACCAGTGGCCCCATTCTCATGGTTTAGCGTACAGGGGCCTGACAACCCAAAAGATAAAAAGTACAAGCCACCCACTTCTACCCCAACTGGCCAGTCTGAGAAGCCAGCTGCGGTAGAGTCTTCTGTTAGCCCTCCATAGAGTCGTCCACCATGCCTGCTGCCGCCACTATTGATGATTTACCTCCAGGACCCTCCTCTTCTACTGGACCTAGTACTTTAGCTGGACCGGGGTTTCCTTCTTCCCGGTCTCATCTTTTCACGGCCCATCAGTTGAGCCAGACACTAGTCGATTTGAACAACTGGATGTCAGTTGCGACATCCAAGTTGTCTACATTGTCTGCTATAGTTGAGGCCCATTTAGCACCTCCCACTACTCAGATTCCTCAGTCCATTGAGGATACACTAAAGAAGCTCCTGGACAACCATGAGAAGATTATGAGAACTCAGGATGCCTTGACTAAGGCGGTGGATTCACATGGCAAGGCTTTGACGGAGCTTGCCAAGGAGCACAAGAAGATGAGGAAGTCAAGGGCTTCCAAAGAGTTTGTGAAAGAGCTACGGAAAGATGTGGACAAGCTATTGGCAGACCAGATGCCTTTAGACTTGTTATTTGGGGATCCAACCCCTCCGGCAGCAGCACCAGTGCCACAGCCACAGCAGGAGCAGGCACCCAGGCCTCCAAGGAAGAAGGGGAAGCTTCCCAGTTCAGTTGGTGCAGTTATCGAACTAGCAGACCCACAGGAGGTCCCCTCCAGTGATGCACCTATCATTCAGCCGGTCTAGGAGCAGGCCCAGTCCCAGCAGCTGAGCAGCAGGAGTCCGGGAACCAGTCTGAGGTTCCCGTACGTATAGAGGACTTGGGGACCACTGATGATCCCATGCAGACGGACCAGTCCTAGGGAGCTTCTATATCCTTTACTTTGATTTTGATGCTTATCTGTTTAGTTGGCATTGGGGACAATGCCACCTTTTATTCGTGGGGGTGTGCCCTACTTTTATCTGGATGACTGTATATATAGATTCTTAATTTATGTTTTTGTTGATTTTCTATTTTGGGCTGTATATATAACTTTACATTTAGTTACTTTTATCGTACTTTCTACTTTTTATTCTCTCTTTTGGTCTATATATAAAGTTACAGTTCTGTACATATTCTTCCCTCGTTGTATATTTTACTCCCCTATTGTACATATTCATTCTATTTTCTATTTTTNCCATTTTCGGCACTTTTGCTCTTTATTATTGTAGTTTCTTCTTAGTAATTAATTAATATGCTTAGTTCTTCATCTACTTCTTCAATTTTTGTACCTAACATGAGTAGCTAAACCCATTAGCTAGGGTTGTGGCTCAACCCTAGTATGGGTAATTGATGGGTGTTGCCATCTAGGGTTAGATTAATATTGGGTGTTTGCTATTTGGGTTGATTTTATGTTTCAATTTCGAATTTGTGGTTGCAAACATAGATTCAAGCTTAGTGGTTTGACTCTTCTTGAGAAAGAGAGTTTATGACCCCAAATTTGACCCAACAAGGAATTGCGATGGACTCATGAGAAATGATAGTCCCAATTAACGGGTTAAATCTCGAGAGAGTAATTACCCTACTTTAACCCTAGTTGCTTGATCAAATTTGCCTACCCAATTGGTCTCGAGAGAGTCAATTGGGCAAAATCACTCTCTCTACTGAGAGGTGTGAGAGTGGGTACATTTGTGCAATGGTTATAGCATAAGCCCCAAATATATCAATCTACCCTTAGTAACTTCTACCCATCGATTAGCCACCTAGGTAGTGTCACGACCCTAGTGCCTTTCTCTATTTTAAATACAACTTAGCAATATTCTCGTAGCATAATTTAGTTTTAATCATTAGTTT
>MU703035.1:143372-159159 GCA_026770625.1 Nicotiana glauca | reverse complement strand
CAATTGGGCAAAATCACTCTCTCTACTGAGAGGTGTGAGAGTGGGTACATTTGTGCAATGGTTATAGCATAAGCCCCAAATATATCAATCTACCCTTAGTAACTTCTACCCATCGATTAGCCACCTAGGTAGTGTCACGACCCTAGTGCCTTTCTCTATTTTAAATACAACTTAGCAATATTCTCGTAGCATAATTTAGTTTTAATCATTAGTTTTATAATAGTAGTTATAAAAATCCCTTCTTGAGCCGAGGATCACCTGGAAACAGCCTCTTTGCCACTCGGGGTAGGGGTAAGGTCTGCGTACATATTACCCTCCCCAGACCCCACTTATGGGAATACACTGGATTGTTATTATTGTTGTTGTTGTAGTAGTTATAAAAATCAAAGAAAATCAAAAATGTTTGAAGTGACATTAGAAGCACAACCGCATCTCTAGACTAGACAGACAATACAACTCCACTACTGGCTCCCTATGGAAATTCGATCCCGAACCACTATTCGGGTAAAAGCTATTGTGACCCGCTCTTCCTACCTTAGTGTAGCGTTGTGTCGGCAGTGATCAGTATATGCCCGAAATCGAATTTCGAGGTCCCTAGCTCGAGAAATAAATTTTTGATGAAAATTGAAAGTCTGAAAATTTAATGGTTTTAAGAATTTGGTTAATATTTGATCTCATTGGTATCAGGTCTGTATTTTGGTTCCAGAGTTTGGTACAGGTTCATTATGATATTTAAGACCTATCTGTGAAATTTGGTGAGAAACGAAGTTGGTTTGACGTGATTCGGACGTTCGGTTGAGAAAATAGAAATTTTAAAGTATTTTTGAGAATTTCATTTGATTTGGTGTTAAATTCATAGTTCTAGTTATTATTTTGGCGATTTGATCGCACGAGCAAGTTCATATGATATTTTAAGACTTGTTTGCATGTTTGGTTTGGAGTACCGAGTGCTCGAGTGAGTTTCGGATAGGCTATGGAGTGTTTTGAACTTAAGAATTTTTGCTGGTGTGCTTCAGGTATGCAGACTTTGCATTCGCAAGGTCTAGCTCTGAAATGCGAGCCTCGCATTTGCAAAGGATTCATTGCAATTGGGCTGGGGGTGGATTTCTCATTTGCGAAGATCAAGATCGCAATTGCGATCATCTCAGGTCGCATTTGCGAGCAATAGTTTGCATTTGCGAAGGCAACAGAGATGCGAGGAGTTCGCATTTCGAAGCTTTTCTCGCAATTGTGAAGCTCAGGTCGCAAATGCGACATCTCCAGCTGTGTAAAAATGAAGTTTGACTGGATTTTTCATTCATTGTTCAATTTTTCAAATCCTACAACTCTAGAGGCGATTCTCCCAAGACCAATTCTTCCCCAAAACTTTGATAAGTGATCCTAACCCACTTTCTTTTAATTTTCCGTCACATTCCATGAATTTCCAACATAAAATATAGGATTTCTATGGTAGAAATTGGGGGTTTGGGTAAAAATAGGGATTTTTGAAAAATTGGGATTTAAACCTCAAATTGGAGTCGGATTTCAAAACTAATTACTTATTCGGGCTCGGGGGTGAATGGGTGAATGGATTTTGGTCTGAACCTCGAGTTTTGACCAAGTGAGTCGGAGGTCGGTTTTTGACTTTTTGAAGGAAAGTTTGAGAAAACTAAATTCATGCATTGTAGTTGGTTACTTTAGCAATAATTGATATTATTGAGTTAATTGTGGCTAGATACGAGTGGTTTGGAGGTAGATACTAGAGGAAAAGCGGTAATTGAGCATTGAGTGGCCCGCGGAGCGAGGTAATTATTGTGTCTAACTTTGACTCGAGGGAATAGAAATTCTTGACTTATTTACTATATGAAATACATGTGAGCGGTGTATAGGTGAGGTGACAAGTACCTATGCACCGCCAATTCATTTGTTTTGCCTGTTTTCTTCTCGTTTTTCTTATATTGTCTTTTCCTGCCTTAATTGCTACATGCTTTACTTGTACCTCTATGCCTAATTGTTACTTGTTAGATATTATATCTTTTGTTGGAAGTGTTAGTTCTTTCGTAGCTTCGTTGTCTCCTATTATTGTTTGAGCTGGTTATTGGTACTTTCAAGGCATAATATGGATTTGTCTCGCTGAGTAGTATTACTTGTGTAAAGTCTCGTAGTATATAATGCCTCTAAATATTTTGGTTTGAAGTTGAACCTTGTGACGAGTTATGTGATTTCAATTGTATAATTTCTGTACTTGCTGAGTAAATGATATTGCTATGGTGGGATCAGACTGCATGTCGCAACAAGTGTAATAAGAGTAGATTGTGGTAAGATAAAGGTGAAATGATTGTGATTGTTGTGATACAGTGGAATCGAATTGCACACCGCAACAAGTATAATAAGGGCGGATTGTGGTCCAAATAAGGGTGAATTGTGATTGTAATTATTGTGATATGATGGGATCGGATTGCACGCCGCAACAATCTTTATGCTTATGTTTTCCGTTGACTGTGTTAGTTGAATGGTAGTCTTAAACTGTACTTAAGGATTGGTTATAGCTGAGCACTGATGATATGTTTCGATAACTGTATTCGTTTCTTGCAAGTTACTACTTTTTTTTCTCATGTCCTTCTTTCTGTTTTTATTATACACTATATGCAGGTTATATTGTAAATGCCCCACCATAGCCTCGTCACTATCTTGTTGAGGCTAGTCTCGGCACGTGGTGTACATATAGTCGGTTGTAGATTTTTTTTATGACTAGGAGACCCAAGGTAGTCCTGCTGGTGTCCGCAGGCCCTGGCGTCCCTTTCTATGCTCCTACATTTACTGTTTTTACTTCCCTTCATAAACAGTTGTATCTTCTTTCGAACAAATATTTGTAGCAAATCTTAGTGTGTTCGTGGATTGTGACACCGGATTCTAGGTAGTAATAGTAATAGTATTGGTAATAGTATATAAACAAAGAGGCTATTTATTACTTACTTCCACATTTATTTTTTTTACTGGTTCAACTTGTTTATTGTTAATCACTGAAACTGAAACGTAAAGGATTTCGCTCATTAAAACTCTAACGTTGGCTTGCCCAGTAAGTGTGATGTTAGGCGCCATCACCGCCCCAATGGTGGAGATTTCGGGTCGTGACACGGCTGTGCCTGGGCAGTCTCCTTTTCCGAGGCTAGGAGGTCTATGTTTTTCTTCCATTCTTCGGCCTCAGCTTTCACCGTGACCACTTCCGCCTGGAGTTGCCCGATCTGGTCAAGTCTCTTTTGAACATGTAGGTTCGAATCATCAGCCATTGTGTCTGAATCATCGTTACTATCTTCAAGTACCCGTCTTACCTGTTCAACCCATTCAGCATGCTCCTTCCGAGCCGCTTCTAGCTTGGCCTGGAGTTTCTCACCGAGAAGAATCCCTCTTCTCAGTAAGCTCCCAAATCTAATTATTGAACAATAATTATTTGCGTGTCATTGACGTAGTCCTTTGTTATAATCAATTAGTAATCATATAATAATCAATTACTAATCTTATAGTAAAAATATGATCACTTACTAATCAATTAGAACATCATAAATTAAATAAATCAAACATTTAGTGTTCTCCGGCTGATGAATAAAAATATAAATAGGTTTTAGTACAAATGAGATCATGCCCCTTTTTTTGTCGTAAAATCTAAAATACTAACATATAAACCTGTACGAATTAAATAAATAAATAATTATACTTGATATCAAAATATTTAAAAATAACTTGATAAGTTAAGAAATTAAATATATAGTGTTTTTTTAATAACGAATAAAATATACTAAGTTCTCAGTACAAATGAGACTCTGCCGAATTTTTGTCGTAAATTCTTAAAAAATAATATATAAACTGTTATGAAATAAATAAATGACAAATAAATATTTTTTATCAAAATAATTAATCATATAAAATGTTATAAAATATATAACAATATAAGAAGCCATGAGTTAAATAAGTAATTAACAATACTTCGTATGAAATTAATCAATATAATATTTCAAGATATTTCGAAACGTTAAACGAGTAAAGAGAACAAAAGTTTAGTTAATTATTCAATGTATAGACATCATTATGGATCGCCCGATTGTTCATCGTGCTCCAATTTCTCGTGAGCTACTCACGTTCCAAGCGGGCCATAGGTCTTCACGTACAAAATAAAAAAGTAGCATTACTTATAATTCCCTGTAATTTGGGATAATATATGATGTTTTGTGATAATTCATTGTATTTGGCTTTTTTTCTATTTATGAAATTGTGGTAGAATTTATTGTATTTCTTGAATTTATTGAATATTATCTAATTGCTGAATATTGAATTTGTTTAATATTATCTAACTATAGAACAATAATTATTTGTCAGTCATTAACGTAGTCCTTTGTTGTAAACCATTACTAATCAATTACTATTCTTATAGTAAACATATGATCACTTACTAATCAAATAGAACATCATAAGCTAAATAATCAAATATTTACTATTCTTTGGCTGACGAATAAAATATAAATAGTTATCAGTACAAATGAGATCCTGTCGTATTTTATAGTAAAATTTAAAAACTAACATATAAACCGTTACGAATTAAATAAATGATTAATAATACTTTATATTAAAATAATAAATAAATATATTAAAAATATCTCGATAAGTTAAACAAATTAAATATTTTATGTTCTTTTAATGATGAATAATAATATAATAAGTTTTCAGTACAAATGAGACTATCAATTTTTTATCGTAAATCCTTAAAAAATAACATATAAACCATTATGAAATAAATAAAGGATAAATAAATACTTTTAATCAAAGTAATTAATAATACAAAAAGTTATGAATTAAATAAGTAATTAACAATACTTCGTATGAAATTAATCAATACAATATTTCAAGATATTTCGAGACATTAAACGAGTAAAGAGAACATAAGTTTTGTTAATATTATTCAATGTATAGACATCATTATGGATCTCCCGACTATTTATCCTGGACTTGTTTCTGGTGAGCTAGTGATGTTGCAGGCATGCCATAGGTCTTCACATATATGTGATGGAGAGTTTCTTAGCCACAACTTTCACCCGCGAAGCAATGATGAGTTCCGGGAGTTTATTAGGGATCACCTACTACATCAGCGCACAATCGCGTGCCTCACTCGGACTGGTTTTTACCGAGTCATCGAGGTCAGCCGGTTGCAGTCCGATTAGCCCCTGATCACGGCTCTAATCGAGCGTTGGAGGCCAGAGATACACATATTTTATTTACCTATCGGCGAGGCCACCATCATGCTACAGGACGTGGAGGTTTTATTCGAGTTACTCAATGACGGTCTTACTGTCCACTACTCGCCTATTGTTAGGGAGTATATGAGGCATGACTATCTAGAGATGGTGGAGAGACTCACTGGATTCCTTCCTGTTGAGGAGATTGCGATTGATGGAGTTAGTTGATTACAGTTATGGCCTGTTAGGCAGCACCTGGAGGCACTTCACAAGCAGATCACGGAGGAGATACCTGTGGAGGGTATCGAGTAGTAGTCTAGGTTGTTGCTTTTGATTATATTTGGCGGCATTCTTTTCCTGAACACTTCGGGAAACATTGCGAGCTTACATTTCTTGGTTCATGTGGAGTGATTAGATGATTTAACCATGTATAGTTGGGGCGGTGCCATTCTAGCGCATATGTATAGGCAGCTATACAAGGCGTCGATGGGTAGCATGAAGGACGTCGCTGGATTTATTCTGCTTCTACAGGTGAGCACATTATCAATTCTTTTCATGATTATCATATATATATAGTAAAAATAATCGATTTAACGTTCACAATCTGTCACGACCCAAAATCCATTATGAGTTGTGATGGCGTCGAACACCGCTGTCACGCAAGCCAACCAAAAATACTTAATTAAATTCTCGTTTTAAATACTTCTGAAACCACTTCTTTTATATGTTTAAAAAATACATAATAAATTCCATTGAAGAAATAATAAGATATTTAACAACTTTTTTTAATATTTTTGAATAAACCCGTTAACATCCCCAGAACCCGGTGTCACAAGTGCATGAGCAATTTCTAAGAAAAAAACTGAATAAAGTACAACAGCTGTCCGGAATACAATTGGATAGAAAATAAATAGAATCTTGAGAGAGACTAGACTAGTTGCCGGTCGCCTCGAGGAAATACAGCTCACATAGTCTCTGTGTCAACCATGCTGCTACGCCCACTAGGCTACTAGAGGTGCATGAGCCTGTGCAAAAAAAATACACAGAAGTGTAATATGAGTACAAAAATAATGTGTACTCAGTAAGTATCCCGTCTAATCTCGAAGAAGTAGAGGCGAGAGGTCAACTTTGACACTTACTAAGGGTCCACTAATGTTATATCAATAATATGTTAAATTATGGATTTTTATAAACATGATTTTTAATCCAATAGAATAAAGCAAGTAACAACTATTTCTTTTATAGGAAACTTTCCAAATTCCCTTTCGTCATTTATACAATTATTCTCAAGCGAGAAAGAGGCTATAACAACTTTAATAAGTTTCAAGGCAAGCAATACAAGCATGCGCAAATCATGCCGAGGACGTACGGCCCGATCCAACAGAAAATAAATTGTGCACTACCGAGGGTCGAACGGCGCGAACCATAGATGCATCTATTTAATCTACCGAGGCGTTCGCCTATACCATAATTTAAACACACACAGACAGTCAATCAAGAAGTCGTCAGGAAACAATTATCCAAGAAAAACCAATTCTCTTTTAACAATTTAAGAAAATAAAGTTTAAATCTTTTTTTAGAAATTCATTCCCTAATTCGATGTGATTTAAGCAATCCAAGTTGTCAATACGATTACAAATTATTCCAAGTATAACATGCTTTTGGGTCCTAGACTACCCGGACTTAAAGATAATAGTACCTACACACGGACTCTCGTCACCTCCTGCGTACGTAGCCCCCACAAATAGGAGCACATAACCAATTATTTCACCTATGGGGACAATTCCCTCTTACAAGGTTAGAAAGGAGACTCACCTCGCTCCGAAGATCCATAACCGGCATTCCACTCCCTTCCGAAGACTTGAATCGATGCCAAATACTCCAAAACTAGCCAATGATTATGCAAATCTATTAATATACGATAAACTACTCATATTAAATCCAATTTATAACAATTCCTAACCCCGATCAAAAAGTTGACAAAAATGCCCTCGGGCCCACGTGCCCAGATTCCGAAATTTTTTTAAGATTAAGCTTACCCATAACTTCATGGACTCAAATATATAATTTACTCTCAATTCTATACCAAAAATCGTGGTCAAATTCCAAGAATATCAATTTCTAGTTCTTTCCACCATAACCCTAAATTTCTACCAATTTACATGCTAAAATCCATACATAATCAATGTATTTAACTCAAGATGGATGAGATTAGCTTACCTTATCATTGATGATGAAAAATCCCACTTGAAGCTCTACCAAAAATCGCTCAAGCCAAGAAAATATGAGAGAAAATGGCCAAATCCTGATTTTTAAAACACATCCAGCACTTTCCGCACCTGCGGTCCCTTTACCGCTTTTGCGGTTCCGCAGGTGCGAGCCAATCCACTGCTTCTGCGCTTCTATTCCCGCAGATGTGATCCCCCTTCTGCGGCCAACCGACCGCTTCTGCGGTCCCAGCTCTCTTTTGCCAAATCTGCATCTGTGGCTATTGGGCCGCTTCTGCGGCTTCGCACCTGCGGCCCTATTCTCGCAGGTGCGGTTACACCAGCAACCAACAACTTCAGCCTTTCAAAAATTCTATTTTCGATCCGTTAACCACTCGGAATCCACCCGAGACCCTCGGGACCCCAACCATACCAACGAGTCCTAAAACACGTTATGGAGTTGCTCGAAGCCTCAAATCATATCAAACAACCTTAAAACCACGAATCGACCTTCAATTCAAGTTTTATGAACTTTAGAATTTCAAACTTGTACTTTCGATGTTTAAACCTATCAAATCACGTCCGATTGACCTCAAATTTTGCTCACAAGTTATATTCGACATTACACTCCTATCCAACTTTCGGAATCGGAATCCGACCCCGATATCAAAAAGTCCACTTCCGGTCAAACTTCTCAAAAACCTTCAATTTTCTATCTTTAGCCAAATGACTCCAAAATGACCCACGGACCTCCGAATTCACTTCTGATCGCGCTCCCAATACCAGAATCACCATACGGAACTACTCCCAGACTCGAAACCCCAAACGAACATCGATAACATTGAAATGCACTTCAACCTAAACTTATGAAATTCTTTCAAAAATGCCAACTCCCTCAATAGGCGCCAAAATGCTCTCGGGTCATCCAAAACCCGATTGGGCATACGCCCAAGTCCAAAATCATCATACGAACCTGCTGGAATCTTCAGATCGTGATTCCAAGGGTTGTTTACTCAAAGTTCTGATCTTAGCTAATTCTTTCAACTTAAGGCCTCTGAAATGAGAATTTTCTTCCCAAATCAACTTCGAACTTTTCGAAGTTCAATGTCGACAACATGCATAAGTCATAATACCTGAAATAAAGCTGTTCATGGTCTCACACTGCTGAACGGCGCGCTAGAGCTCAAAACGAACGATTGGGTCATTACATTCTCTATCACTTAAACATACTTTTGTCCTTAAACGTGCTAAGAATTGTGCTGGGGTTGCCCGAAATTACTATTTAACACCTCGAGCACCTACCCATGCTGTCACAACTCAGCCGGGCATTTTTGCTTAATCACTGTGAAGATATCCCTTTTTCACTTAAGCATATAAGCCTTAGACCCCAGTTCCAACATCTGGAATTTTTCGCCAGGCATGTTTCCAACATACGAACACCGTATCAATCACCACACGATGTACCAGAACATGACTGTATACCTTCGCTGAATTCATACCTTGCATCGCTTTATTCACCAGACCACAATAACGTTCTTTGATCAAATTAGTCGAAATTCCACAAATCTGATGCTCCCATTGCACCTCATGACCTACATAGGTCTTGCTCTAACTCCTACAATATCGCCAAGACGGAAGAGATGTGTAGAAATTCATACCCAACCGCCGAATCAACAAATCATTGGGCCTATACTCCTGACAAGAACCATCACCTCATTCTGAACCGAATAATGGTCTTAGCTCCTTAATATACTTCATAAAATCAGATTGTACTGATCCTAAATCCAATGAACTTGTCTCACCCCATACGAACTGCCCAGGTAATAAGCTATCCCGAATATGACCAAAAATCTCACATGATACCACAATGTGCCGATAGGATACCAATTCGAACGCGTTACAAAAGGAAGACAAACTCTAGAAGGAACTACTCAACCCGCGCACTAATACGGACTTTCCTTGGAAAATAGGAAGCAAGGTATACAAAAATAGCATGTAGAAAACTATACTCAACATCACATTGTTGCAGCGCGCAACCCGATCCAAATAACATAGCACTTACCTAAAGAGATGCACATCGAACTAGATTGCTCATTACAACAAAATACCAAATATCGGTCATAAATACGCTAAGTGCATAATACCATCCCTGAGTGAACATATAGAGTTATAAGCTACAAAACACAAGCATAGTCGAGGTGCGATATACGATCTGAATCTCGAGAGCCATTTTGCTCATATAACATCATCTATACACGGAACCTCAACACATAGCAATTCACCGAGCCGTCTCACAACTCGCACGGCGTACTACGTCATTACATGAAATAACTGGCGACAAAATAACACCATGACTAGTTGTCCATAAGGAGCGCATTATTGAAATGAACACATCTGGCCTGATATAGAGCCCATATTCACATTTGAATCCCTCCACAGACCTCAAGTTGATTCTAATCGCACTAAACTAGGATAATAACCTTTCAAAGGTCCATAATAACTCCCCTTTCTCCCATAACACATAAGAACAACCATCATAACCAGAGTAATCATCCACAGTCCACAACTCAATAAATCAAGCGCCCTTCAAGCATCAACTCCCAAATCAATGATATCACCACAATCTTCATACTTGGTTTAATTCTCCAACCAAACAAGTGACTACATGTCACATTTATACAAACTTCCCGTGGGGCACGCTCTCACAACCTTCTGCAATGGATAACCGGCCTGCACATCCAAACCACCGACCGTACTTATGCTGAAAAGAGATCAAGGATCCTCAACCAGGATGTAAAGCCTTTTCACAAAATACCGATCTCAGGTGACGCTGAAGACAATACCAGCTTACTTTTAAACACCGAAACTCCTTTCCTGCTCATCCGAGCTCGTGACATTCTTGCCAAAACCGAACTGCAACCTTGATCCTCACTTCGAATTCTATACTACTCTCTGCAACCAACATGCCTATATACGATAGAACACGATCTTTCCTCATAACTGTGGAACCGCTAACAGATCAACACTTCATCCTATAAAAACTTTTCACTTAACTCACTTTAGGAGAACCATAGCAACACACAGGTGAATTCTCATTACCGTGGAAATATGCAAATCTATAAGTAGGGGTCTAAGCCACCACAGCCCCTCCGGGATCCACCTACACGTAACAGGCCATAACTGTAGGATACTTCTGAATAACATCGGCTACGACGGCCGACAAACCTCACACGTATTGTCTCAACTCACTTGCATAACTTGATCATATTGAAGGAACTAATCACTACCACCAATATTCCAATTCAACTATGGCTAACCAACCTACCTTCTTCCAATTTATCCTTGATTGCCTTAGAAATAATAACTCCATTCAACACATAACACACTTCACCCCGCACACATCCCGAGTGACCGTGAATCACGAAACCATGCTGTCTCAAATCCTACAAACCATTTTAGACCTCCCAATCGCTACATTACAGTTCATAACATCATAGAACATTCTGGGCTCCTTCTCATAAGCTGCTACAAAGCTTGATTCTTAACTGTACCCATAAGCTCGAAATTATGAGGCACCACACCCTACCCCTTTGAATCCACTAGGACCGTTGCTGAGAGCCGCCCGCTCAGACTTGGCCCGAATATAATCAACTTCATGATTCTTCTAGCACAAGCATACCCTCTCGACGGAGCACCCGATAGAATCACTTCCCTTGAAACTCACACTTATACGAGGCATGAATTCGGAATCCTTTCCCAAGTCTGAACATGAGCCAATAAAGTCAACCGTAGCACACCTTTTACAATTCCCTAGCTGGAATTACCACTTATGTTTTTTTCCCGTTGCTGATGTATCCCATCAATATGCTAATAACCAGAAGCCTCGCAAGTAGTTAACCATACAACCCAATCATAGGCGGTGGGACTCTCCCACTTAGTTTGAAGCCACTGATACACCATCTCTGGAATTAACCGGTATTCTTTATCCCTCATTGATATAACCATGCTCAATCGACTGCAATAATTCTTGGAATCTTTCTGAAAAACCCCTTTTTATATTCTGAATCATCAACCACATTTGCACGACCGATCCCTTTGCAGCATAACCATTAGAATTCTTCGCAGAAGCTTCGCCAAACACGCGACCGCTAACTTGCTCACAGGAAATAACCCACGTGATCCCGAGCTCACTCTCTAGTTGCGCAAGTCCATTTGCCTCCTGTGGACATCAATCAAATGTGCGGCAATATTCTTCCATTTCAAAGTTAGATTGTATCCTTCTTCATTTTAAGCAGCTCCTTCCGTTATATCAAATCTCCTAACACATAATAGTTCACACTTCAAATTAATCCATAGGCCAAAATCACCAAACACTAAAATTCCCAAATCACTCCAAACACTCCCACTTTGGTGAAACCTACCCCTTTAGTCGACTACTCGACCTTTTCTTCTTATACCTGGCCTTCTAAAAATTTTAACCACCGCCTGACACTCCCCACATGTCCTTCCTTATTCTTTGCTGCTCAGTTGTTGCCTTAATTAGAATCTATCTTCGTGGCTTTTGAACCCACAATTGCTGCTAACTTTAATCCTTTTCGAAGGTCATCTTTCTCGAACCGTCAACATTAGAAACACTGATTCAATCCTAAACCACCGCACCCTGCGATATCTGATAGCCGCATCTTCAATACTATTTCACAATATCTTACCCCAAAGGCGAATTTTAGAAGATCATAACACCGACGAACTTAGTACGTTCAATTAGGATGACACATCATCATAGAAGAAGACTCCACCAGCCCACATCTAACCAAACTTAGTCCGATTACCTTTCCCCCACCAAAAATAAAATACCTAATCTCTAGATCATGCACTGAGTAAACCTCCCTTCAAGTCATTCACTTCCCGAACACGTAGGCAAACATCCTACCATCATATCAATACTACGGAAAATCATTTATAGAATCATGGCAACTTGTGCCTAGCCTCAAAGCTCTCAAAAGTACTGCTACTGAGCTGGAACAACAAAATATCTTTCCTCAAGGCGATGCTAATAGCTCAACAACTATGCTGGGAGAAACATCCCGTACTGCATCGGTCGTACCATTACAATTCTTCAATTCTCGATTTATAACAAGCGATTTGCATCGCATAAGATTGAATAGGAAGGAATTAAATGCATAAGCCTCCAAGGGTCAAATCGCACGACGAGGAATCAAGAAGGGAAGTACTCCTAACAGTCCTGTAACCTCTCGAGGATAAGTACAGACATCTATGTACCGATCCGTGAGACTCTACTAGACTTGCTCATGATTCGTGAGACCCTAGGAACCTAGTGCTCTGATACCATGTTGTCACGACCCAAAATCCACTAAGGATCGTGATGGCGTCGGACACCGCTGTTAGGCAAGCCAACCAAAAATACTCAATTAAATTCTCATTTTAAATATTTCTGAAACCACTTCTTTTATACATTTAAACAATACATAATAAATTCCACTGAAGAAATAATGAGATATTTAATAACTTTTTTTAATATTTCTGAATAAACCCATAAACATCCCCAGAACCCGGTGTCACAAGTGCATGAACAATTTCTAAGAAAAAAACCCGAATAAAGTACAACAGTTGTCCGAAATACAATTGGACAGAAAATAAACAGAATCCTGAGAGAGAATATACTAGTTGCGGGTCACCTCGAGGAAATACAGCTCACCTAGTCTCCATGTCAACCATGCTGCTACGCCCACTAGGCCACTAGAGGTGCATGAGCCTGTGCAACAAAAATACACAGAAGTATAGTATGAGTACCAAAATAACGTGTACTCAGTAAGTATCCTGTCTAATCTAGAAGATGTAAAGACGAGAGGTCGACTTCGACACTTACTAAGGGTCCAATAATGTAATATCAATAATATGTTAAATCGTGGGTTTTTATAAACATGATTTTTAATCCAATAGAATGAAGCAAGTAAACAACTATTTCTTTTATAGAAAAGTTTCCAAAATCCCTTTCGTCATTTATACAATTATTCTCAAGCCGGGAAGAGGCTATAACAACTTTAATAAGTTTCAACGCAAGCAATACAAGCATGCGCAAATCATGCCAAGGACGTATGGCCCGATCTAACAGAAAATAAATTGTGCACTGACAAGGGTCGAACGGCGCGAATCATAGATGCGTCTATTTAATCTACCGAGGCGTTCAGCCCGTTCCATAATTTAAACACACACAGACAGTCAATCAAGAAGTCATCAGGAAATAATTATCCAAGAAAAACTAATTCTCTTTTAACAATTTAAGAAAATGAAGTTTAAATCTTTTTTTAGAAATTCATTCCCTAGTTCGATGTGATTTAAGCAATCCAAGCTGTCAATACGATTACAAATTATTCCAAGTATAACATGCTTTTGGGTCCTAGATCACCCGGACTTAAACATAATAGTAGCTACGCACGGACTCTCATCGCCTCATGTATACGTAGCCCCCACAAATGGGAGCACATAACCAATTATTTAACCTATGGGGACAATTCCCTCTTACAAGGTTAGAAAGGAGACTCACATCGCACCGAAGATCCATAACCGGCATTCCATGCCCTTCCGAAAATTTGAATAGATGCCAAATACTCCAAAACTAGCCAATAATTATGCAAATTTATTAATATACGATAAACTACTCATATTAATCCAATTTATAACAATTCCTAATCCAATAGAAAAGTTAACAAAAATTCCCTTGAGAACTCGTACCCGGATTCCGAAAATTTTTGAAGATCAAGCTAACCCATAATTTCACGAACTCAAATATATAATGTACTCTCAATTTCATACCCAAAATTGTGGTCAAATTCCAAGAACATCAATTTCTAGGTCTTTCCACCAAAACCTAAATTTCTACCAATTTACATGCTAAAATCCATACATAATCAATGTATTTAACTCAAGATGGATGGGATTAGCTTACCTTATCGTTGATGATGAAAAATCCCACTTGAAGCTCTCCCAAAAGTCGCCCAAGCCAAGAAAATATGAGAGAAAATGGCCAAATCCCGATTTTTAAAACACATCTCTGCCTCCAGCACTTTCCGCACCTGCGGTCCCTTTACCACTTCTGCGGTTCCGCAGGTGCGAGCCATTCCAGCTTTTCTGCGGTATTCCCCCGGCTCCCCTTTTCCTCTTCCATACTTCTATTCCCGCAGATGCGGTCCCGCTTCTGCGGCCAAACGACCGCATCTGCGGTCCTATCTCTCTTTTGCCAAATCCACATCTGCGACTATTGGGTTGCTTCTATGGCTCCACACCTGCGGCCCTATTCTTGCAGGTGCGGTTACACCAGCAACCAGCAACTTCAACCTTCCAAAAATTCCATTTTCGATCCGTTAACCACTCGGAATCTACCCGAGGCCCCCGGGACCCCAACCAATCATACCAACCAGTCCTAAAACAGGTTACGGACTTGCTCGAGGCCTCAAATCATATCAAACAACGCTAAAACCACGAATCGACCTCCAATTCAACTTTACGAACTTTAGAATTTGTGACGACCCAAAGGGTCATCATCGAATTTCTCTCTTTTTCTGCGCTCCGAGGCCTTGAAAACCACACTTTTAGTTGCCTCGATTTACGTGCGCAGTCCGGGCGCGTAGCCAGAAAGATTATATGTTAAATTATGTGAAAATTTTTAAAATGTGGCTTTAAAATAATTAAAGTTGACCTCGGTCAATATTTTTGGTAAACGGACCCGGACACATGATTTGACGATCCCGGAGGGTCCATAGAAAAATATGGGACTTGGGCATGTGCCCGGAGAAGAAATTCGAGGTCTAGAACCCGAGGAAAAGAATTTTTCTGTGAAATTATTTTTCTAGAATTATTAAGGAAAATGAAAATGAAAATTTATTAAAAGACTATGGTATCGAGCTCGTATTTTGGTTCCGACGCCCGGAACAAGTCTTAAATATGTGTTAAGCACTTTCTGTAAAGTTTGGTCAAAATTGGACGTCATTTGACGTGTTTCGGACCTAAATATCTAAACTTTGAAGTTTATGAAGTTAGAATGAAAAATAATGATTTTGGGTTTGATTCAATGATTTTGATGTCATTTTGGCGGTTTGATCGCTCGAGTAAGTTCGTAGGATATTATTGAGTTAGTGTGTGTGATTGGTTAGGAGCTCCGGGGGCTCAGGAGCGATTTGGAGGTGGTTCGGGGTATTTTTGAACTTAGGAAAGTTGGCAGATTATCTGTAATTTTTACCCTCGTATTTTGTTCTTCGCGAACGTGGCCTCAGGCTCGCGTTCGCAGTGCTTTGTCGTTTCCCTCTTACGCGTTCGCGGCCCCCTTCCCGCGTTCGCGTAGTTCTATTCCCCCTT
>MU703035.1:131136-141736 GCA_026770625.1 Nicotiana glauca | reverse complement strand
ATTTTCCTTCTTTGCGTTCGCATCTCCCCATCGCGATCGCGATGCCCTAGTTCCTCTTCATCGCGAACGCGTCCCCTGTGTCTCGATCGCATAGGGTTAAATCCTTCAGCGATTTTTTTTTAAAACAGAATAGTAGCATACGGGATTTCTGCACTTTTTCTCACGAGATCCCTTCTCCTTCAAGCCTTAGGACCCCATTGAAGCCTCCCTTCTTCAAGGTCACTTGGGTAAGTAATTTTCCACCTAATTCCTTCGTTTTTCTTCATTAATTAGTGAATTCCTAGGCCTAAATCATGAAATCAAAGTAGATATTAAGGGTTTTGGGTAGAGTTAGGGTTTTGAGAATATTGGGTGATTCAACCTCAATTTGGGGTCGAATTTTAAAACAAATTGCATATTTGAACTCGTGGGGTTACGGGTGATTGGGTTTTGGTCCTAGCCTCGTGTTTGGACCATGTAGACCCGGTGTCGAATTTTGGTATTTTTGGAAGAATGCTAGGAAATTCATATCTAGGCTATGGGATGCTGCCATTGAGTCTTATTGATATTATTGAATTAATTATGCCTAGATATCATTATTTCAGAGTCGAATTGTAGAGGAAATGTGGTATTTGAGGATTGATTGTTATTCTTTGGACCGAGGTAAGTGTTTGATATAACTTTGGCTTGAGGGAATAGGGTTAGAGTGTTATTATTTACTAATTGCTAAATGATCGAGTACGGTGTATAGGCATGGTGACGAGTATCTATACACCGGTATCTAGCATGACCGTGGGTCCTTGTTTGTACTTATTCTGATATTGTTATGACTCTTCCATGTTAATTGATGAATCCTATGTAATGTGAAGAGTATGAGGATTGATTGTGAATTTGTAAATTCTTTAGAGCGTTGGCTCGAACAATAAAAAGACTATTGAGTAATAAATGAAGAAAATAGAAGGAGGTATGATTAATCCCTTGCCGGGATGGTTTGGGTATATTGATTATCTCCCTTGCCGGGATGTAAAATTATTGTTGTTGCTCCCTTGTCGGGATTTAGCTGTTTAATTATGTTCCTCCCTTGTCGGGACATTCCTTATTATTTGTTTATCCCCTCGCCTCGTTTGGTTGTGATTACTGTTTGGGTGAGGAAGAGTGATAATGCACGAAGGTTCATTCCGTGCCATATTTTGATTATATTTGGACGAAGGGTCATTCCGTGCTATGTTTTGATTATTTACACACGAAGGAACATTCTGTGCTCTGACTTGATTACAATTGCACGAAGGATCATTCCGTGCCATGATATGAGAGTTGTGTGAGGGAAAGCACGAAGGGTGATGCCGTGCACTTTATTTGATTGATTTTTGTAAGAATGAGAGTAAAAGCACAAAGGTTGATGTCGTGCAACTGTTGATTTTCCTGCTCTCATTAATTATTGTTATTGCCCTACTTCTTACTTAAATTGTTGACTTTATATCTGAACTGTACTCTCCCATAGTATGCTCCCCACCCTCTTAANATATATATATATATATATATATATATATATATATATTAAACTGTACAGGTTGATTGGTAGTCCTGCCTAGCGTCGTCACTACTTCGCCAGGGTTAGGCCAGGCACTTACCAGCACATGGGGTCGGTTGTGCTGATGCTACACTTCTTTGCTCTTTTGCACAGATCACGGTACCGGAGCAGCTTTTGGACCATAGCAGTAGGATATTGATCGGGAGCTGACTTCAGTCGAGGGACTTACGAGGTAGCCTAGTTGGCGTTCGCAGGCCGGAGTCCCTTTCTATGTTTTCAGTTTGTTTTCATTGTACCGAGACAGACATTTATGTACTTCTATTCAGACTTGTTTGTAGCACTCTTTAGTAGTTCGTGAGATAGCGACACCAGCCTTGGGTAGAAAAATATTAAACTTCCGCATTTTTTGGGTTTTCAGTTAATTATGTTTCAAAGACTTCCGCTTTTATTTAAATGACTCGTTATATTTATATGGTTATGGTTGAGATGAAATCAGGAAATGTTTAAAATGTCTGGCTTGCCTAGCTCTGACAGTAGGCGCCATCACAACTCCCGATGGTGGAAAATACGGGTCGTGACAGAATTTCAAACTTCTACTTTCGATGTTTAAACCTATCAAATCATGTCCGATTGACCTCAAATTTTGCTCACAAGTCATATTCAACATTATGGACCTACTCCAACTTTCGAAATCGAAATCCGACCCCGATATCAAAAAGTTCACTTCCGGTCAAACTTCTCAAAAACCTTCAATTTTCTATCCTTAGCCAAATGACTCCAAAATGACTCGCGGACCTCCGAATACTTCCGATCGCGCTCCCAATACCAGAATCACCAAACGGAGCTATTCCCAGACTCGGAACACCAAACGGACATCGATAACACTGAAATGCACTTCAACCCAAACTTATGAAATTCTTTCAAAAATGCCAACTTCCACAATAGGCGCCAAAATGCTCCCGGGTCATCCAAAACTCGATCCGGGCATACGCCCAAGTCCAAAATCATCATACGAACCTGCTGGAACCTTCAGATCCTGATTCCGAGGTCGTTTACTCAAAGTTCCGATCTTAGCTAATTCTTTCAACTTAAGGCTTCTGAAATGAGAATTTTCTTTCCAAATCAACTCTGAACTTTCCGAAGTTCAATTCCGACCACACGCACAAGTCATAATACCTGAAATAAACCTGTTCATAGTCTCACACTGCTGAACGGCGCACTAGATCTCAAAACGACCGGTCGGGTCGTTACACAATTAATATTAGGTTTGAGCTTGGGAGAGATTCTTATAGATGTTTCTACATGTGATAACGTTATCCATTCTTGTCATGATTATCATATTTATAGTAAAAATACTCAATTTTAAGTAACGTTTGTCTCAAAGTGAGTAGCGCTCTAGTCAAATTTCTCCGACAAAATCATGATTATCGTTAAATAGGTTGCGGCTAGAACTGAACCCGCCTAGATGAACATGTATTGAACCTCGCTCTGGCACCACTTGTTAGGATCAAAATAATCAGGTGACACGCGGAAGCTAACAAAGCAAACCTTGAATGACGATAAATCAGATAACAAAAGAGAAATATATCAAAATAGACACAAGCATATAATATGGTTTCGTCAATTTGACCTTCATCCACGGGCGGAAATGAGCAATCCACTATATAAAGGAGAGTACAAAATATTAAGAGAACAACCTCACAATGAGGCAAACACAAGTGGCTGGTTAACACTTATCTCGAAATATTCTATGCTCATTGGTATAAGTCTTTGAAAGACTTTAGTAAATAAGAGCGAATATTGAGAGAGTTTCTATCAAGAGAGAAGATAGAAGAAAAAGTATTCATTTTGCTGCAAATTCTGTTCCAACCAACCAGCTTCAAATCATGTTTCCTAATTTGTTCACCGTTGGATCAGACTGAAATTTTGACTAAGTAATTGTAATATTGTTCTTTGATTTGAACGGCGAGGATCGGATTTGGTATCCTGTAGCAGCTGATTTCGAGCCCTGAACAACAACTTCATTTTTATGATTTTTCCTCTATCTTCAATTGAATTGTTGTTGCTATTATTATTCTGTATTTGGCACTAGGGCTGGGCATATATCGGGTATAATCAATAAACCGAACCGATAAAATACTATTGGATTATTGGGTAAAGAATCCGATAACGGTTTAATGTTATTTGACTAATGGGTTATCGGTTCGAGTATCGGTTTGTCCAATTTTATTAACGGTTTAACCGATAGCCCAATAAGCTTTATCAAAATTATAATTTTACCCACTAAGTATATAAAATCACCTTATGGCTTCATTCTTTCAATTCTCTCGGTAGTTACTCTTCATCTTCTGACCTTAATCCTTAAAGTAAGGTTTAAACTTTTCTGAATTTCTCCTTTTAATTTTTCAATTAAGATTTTTAGTTTTAAACTTTAGAGAATTAATTGTTCAGATTTTTAATTTTTCTATTTGTCTCTTTGTTGCACTGATTCTTTAGTATTTACAAGATTAGGATTTTATTATTTTTCTATGAATTGTGTCTGCCCGCAGTGAGATAGCTAGTAAGATTAGATTGTTGAATGTCTTATCCCTTGCTCCTATTAACTTATAACTTTGAAAATGAGATCATTCATTGAGATTTAATCCCTCTTCTCTTAAGAGCAAAAATTCAATTCCTTTCTCTTAATAGTATGGTCACGATTTCTATAATAAAAACATGAATTTTTTGGATAATTTTTATTCTTATCAGGTAAACCGATAAGGATTGATAACCGACTAACCGATACCCGATAATCAATATCTTATCGGTTTGTTTATCAGTTTAGCATATTTATAAACCGATAACCGATATGAATAACCGATAATATTCACAACCGAACCGAACCGACCGATGCCCACACCCTATTTGGCACTTCATGTGTAACCAATTTGGAGAACTTTGTAACTCTCTTATTATTAGTGGAATTTTTTGGATCTTTGTGATCCCGTGATTTTTACCTTCAATTTGAAGGGTTTTCCACATTAAAATTTGGTGTTCTTTATTTTCTCTATTTATAAACAAAATCTAGAAAATACAACATGGTTAGTTTTATAGGAAAAACTCTCTTGACTTTAGCATTCGGGACATTGATTCTTATCAAGGATTGAGTTGATATGAATTGTTAAAACTCCTTTTTGGGTGCCTTTTGTCTGAAACTCCATTCACCTCCCGGCTTCTCTTCCTCTGATCAGAATGATGAAACTCCATTCACCTCCCGGCTTCTCTTCCTCTGATCAGAATGATCCATCATTGCTGGCAACGATGTAACTTTACCTTGTTGGTCTAAATACAACATATCGATCCCTATCTTCTTTACTATATTCTTTTCACCCAACTCAAAAATTTCCATCTTTTCTCCGCCTTTCATCTGGACATCAAAAGGTCTGTCTAAGTAACATACATAAGATACACGTAATATCTCAGCATGTTCAGTGGGCAATGAATCATAATAAGGCCAGCAGAAACTTGAAATCTTTCCGGCAATCCTGAAGCTTAAGAATTGCCTACGACTATAAGGGGATACGTTGACAAAACTGCAAGCACACCATAAAATCATTCCTAAAAACTTATACTCCTTGTGTGTCGGCATAGTAAAGGAGATAGATGAATCTGTTATTTGATTTCTGCACCAATCTGGAATCTCATTGGTTTCGACATAAATATCTAACCCCTGCTTCATCAAACGAAGATGCAAGATTATTAATATGAGAGAGAGAGAGAGAGAGAGTCTCACCAGATTTCGATGATGCCTAGATTGAATTGCTAGACCAGGTGCACTAAAGAAGCCTTCGTTGAATGGATTCTGCAGAGAACTACACTTAAGCATGTTGATCCAATTTATAGAAGGAAGGTTGTCCAACCCTGTGATCTTGACCAGTTTTTTGCAATTTTCAATTGAAAAATTCTTAAGTTTTTGTAAGTTTGATAGTGATGAGAGTGTTTGAAGATTCTCATCCAAACCTAAAAGAAACAATAACTGTAACTTAGAAAGGCCGGAGAGTAGACCGTGGAAACTATTGCCACCCAAATTTAAAATTTGTAAGGAGGATAAACTTCCAATATCCCGAGGAATATCAGCCTCAGACAAACCACAATATGTAAGGCTTAACACCGTGATAGAAGTTGAAAAGGATTGTATGTGATGGACTCTGCTCCGAGAAAAACTACATTTGAGCTCTAAATTAGAACCTTCCACCTTCAGAACTTCAAGATGTCTTAGCAATTCAACAGATCCAGGCAATTGTTTTATACCCGTTTCATATGCTAAAAGTTGTCTTAGACTTCGTATATCTCCAAGATCAACTGGCAGTGTTTGTATATATGAGCAACCACTAATTTCCAAGTTTTGAAGAAATTTTAGCTGGCATATGCTGCTTGGAAGATCCTTAAGCTTTTCACAACGAAACAAATATCTGGATCAATCAGTCTGTCCAAATTTCCTATTGATTCATGGATCTTTTTCAGCCTTGAGCAACCACCAAGCCGCAAAGTCTCAAGACTTTGTGGACCATTGAAGTTTGGAGTTCTTTTGAGGCGCTTGAAATTAGAGAGATCCAGCTTCTTCAAACTTGTACAACACTAAAAGTTAAACCAAACATAGTTTTATGTAAGATTTTCTTTCACCCGGTTGCAATAACAGTACACATGAAATTGTAAAATCGAGTAACAAACATGCAAACTCAAACCAAATTCTTGGATCTTACCCTCTTGCATATCTAGAACTACAAGTTTCTCAGCTGGAAAATGTGATGGAATATATTTTAAAGGACATTTTTGCCAAGACAACCATCTGAGCTCCTTGGATAATTGCTCAACATCTCCACTAATATGTAATTCATTGATTTTAAGTACCCTTAGATTTTTCATTTTCCTAAATGCTTTGGTGCTCAAGTTCACACCCTTAAATGCCTGTGAATCTACCATAAGTACTTCTACCTTTTTGGAACCCTGTATTTCAGTGAAAAGGAAAGTGCCCTAAATTAAGAAAGAGAAATGCATTATACATATTGAAGGTCAAACAAAGAGAACACGTGTATCAAGAAAAATGAATTTATAAATCAAGGATGCAACAGCTACGATGAGACTTTCAAACACTAGCTAATAGCATTCAATAAGAGATATTATCAAAACAAGGAAAAAAAAAAGATGAACAAAGAGGACAAATAGCATAATATATATATATATATATATATATATATATATCATGCAACACTTTTCCAAAAGTTCCAATGCCCGGTTTCTTCAAGCAAGCTTAGATCCCACAATTATATAAGCATAGAAAGTCAGTAATAACATTATTAAACAATATAATATACAAAAGATAATATGATAACTAGAAAAAAATTAAAAAGACAAAGTCAACATATTTGAATAACTAGTCTTGGAAAATAATTCGTATAAGACCGTAAGTATATTACTTACTGAGAATGTAATAAGAAATTTCCGTCAGCAAGCCGATTTGGACTAATTGTTAAATAGGTGAAAATTTTATTCGATAATTTTGACATGGATAGTATGAGTTTAGACTTTAGTAAATGCTCATTTCTACTTTATAATGGTCGGCAAACAACTGGAAATAACTTACTACAGATGAATCCATATCTTGTGGTGACAAGAAAACTTATAAGCAATAAGCAATTAAATTTAAAATAAGTACAACCAAGATGAAGATCAAGAAATTTACTGATTTTATGTCCTTGTAGAACATCATGGACTTCTTGAGGATTGAACAATCTGCTCCGTTTTTCAGGGTATTGAGTTGATTCCAAGCGAACTATTTCTCTTCCCATAGCTCGCACTAGATCATTTATTCTATAGGCCATGTACTTCGGAGAAGCATTTTCGGACCAAAGTTGCAATTGCATTTTCAGAAAAAAACGACAAGCATTTAATGTTTTGGAAACTTCATCCATAGAAAAACCATGGAAGGCACATGCAATATCAAGAAAAACACTCTTGAGTATCACCATCAAGTCCATCAAAGCTTAGCTTGAGAATCTGTTGAATATCACTATGAGGAATTGCTCTTAGCTTATGGAATTCATAGCTCCATTCTTCTACCGATCTCCCTTGAAAATGTGACCCCAATGTTACAAGAGCTAATGGTAGCCCACCTGAATATTTGATTACCGCTTTTACCAGCTCAACATATTTTTCTGGTGGATGAAGACTGTTAAAAGAATGACAACTAAATAGTTGCATAGCTTCATCGTCATTTAATAGTTTGGTCTTGTATCTCTCATTTTCTCTAAGCCCAAATAGCAAATGCTCGTCTCGGGTTGTAACAATTATTAAACTACCCGAGCCAAACCAACTTCTTTCTCTTGTTAAGGATTCTAATTGACTTATATGGTCCACGTCATCAAGAACAATTAGAACCTTCTTTGACCCAAGTCTTGCTTTGATTAGGTTGACGCCTTCAGCAACACTGCCAACTTCAATGTCCTTAGTTTTGAGAATTTGTTGAAGAAGCTTCTGTTGTAGCTTGACTAGACCAAATTCTTCAGCTTCTGATCTAACATCTGAAAGGAAGCAACTACCATTGAAGTGTCGAAAAATTCGATTGTAGATAGCTTTTGCCAGAGTTGTTTTCCCAATTCCACCAACACCATATATACCAACCATGCGAACTTTATCTTCACTTGCACATTGCAATAACAGCTCTATATCCTTGACACGAGAATCTACTCCAATTGGGTACCAAGCAACATCTAAAGGTGTCTGGTTGACCACTTGTAGGACTTGTTGCACAATACATTCAATAAACTTTGATTCATGCCTGTATATATTTTGCGAAAACAAAAGTTAAAAGAAAAAACAAGTACATAAAACTTTGATATTTGACAAGATTTGACGGACAAATCAAAATCAATAGCCAACGAATAATAGGGTAGTATGAAGCTAAGCAGTATAATTTGAAGGAAATCAATTTTGAGGGAATAAAATAGATGACTTATTCATACAGGACAGTTTAAGAATGAATTTAAGTAATACATACGGACACTGACATGTATAAGTGAATTTTAGCTCGTAATAGCACGTTAATTATCATTGTACTATATTATCAATTAAGTATTACTTATCAAAAAATTCATCTATAATTACCTATTAAGTACTATAAGATTGTGTAAATATTCTTGTTTATAAACAAGGGTAAATAACGAATAAAATTAAGATGTACCCGTCAACAATATTTCGCAAATCCCATCTAGATAAATTTGCAGCTTCAGTAAGTGCAGTAGTCCATTTCTCTACCCTTTGAGCCCCAAATGATCGTTCCTTGTGTTTAGCCAAACCTTCACCAAATAACCCAGTTTGCCTTCGCACTTCAGAAGGATGAACATCATAGAAAATAGGCAAAACCATCTGCTTTAATTTCTCTTTGCATTCGAGAATTTTAACTAGTTCTTCAAGACACCAACTAGAGGATGCATAATTTCTTGAGAAAACAATAATGGAAATTCTTGACTCTTCAATTGCTTTCTCTAGTTCTGTTGATATCCCGTGACCTTTTCTCAATTCTTCATCATCAATGAAGGTATTAATTCCAACATCACACAATTTGGAATAAAGATGACCGGTGAATGTTTTTCGGGCGTCTTCCCCTCTAAAACTCAGGAATACATCATAAGAGAAGTGGGAAGATGTAGATGATTCTCCTTTGATAATTAGAGCATCCATTTGATGATATGCAAGAATAAAGGGATGAATAATTAGTGAATTTGTTAAAGGAAAGAGAGATGAGATGTTGATGAGTATTCTCCTTAATATATATACGCACAGCTTATTGTTTCTAACCCCTGCAGGGAAGGGTTAGCTGATATAAAAGGGAACTTACCAAGACATTTCTAAGGCCAAAGCTACATCTTTGCACGTCTGTTGTCACGTTTTACAATTTATCTTTTTCTAGTTATTCATTTGTTTGAGGGGAGCCTTGGCCGTAAAAGTTGTTAAAGTATGACGTGTAGGTTTCGAGTTTGATTTGTAGACACAGTTATTAATGTTATGTTTTAGGGTGAACGCGAGATATCTTGCATCGCATTACCCTTTAGTTATTTATTTGTTTATATATTAGTGTTAGTACTCGCATGATGTGCGGATGATTTGATAAAATATTATTTTATAAAATTATTAACTAATATATTTTATTATTTTAATAAATATTATTTTTTTATTTTCTTATTTAATATAGTATGCAGAAATATAATAAATCTATACAAAATCAAATGATACACATCGTATAGTAATCAAATAAATTAGGCGAAATGGTCTCGTGACCACTTAAACTTGTACGAGATTTTAAAGCCGATATATAAACTTTAAATTTTCCCATTTTAGAATCTCAACTTAATCAATTGAGTATAAATAAACCTCTTATTCAGAGCGTGTAACTCAATTACCTGACAAGAAGAACACGTCAAATGCTAAGAGCATTTATTATTTAACATGTGTCATCTGTGGATCCCTTTTTTTAAAATTAATTTATTAGTTTCTTTTTTTGTTTTACTTCTTTCACTCTTTCTTTTACATATTTTAGCGCTGTCATAGGGGAAAATCCCAACTTGCCTCAATCAACCATGATAAAATCCATTCTATCTTTTACTTCTAACAAAATTCGTACCCTAATTCAAAGAGTCAATGGGCCACCTACTAAAATCATATCAAGGAAAAAAAATAGTCTGATAAGCTATATATGTCAAGAAAAGATACAATCCAAACGAGAGAAGAAGTCGAACTGTGTAAGTAGAATTTTTCATCCAAAATTCATCAATTTTTTTATGGTTTTTCTCTTTTCTCTATCTGCCTTCCAATTTGAGATGAATACAAAAAGGAAAGAGGATATTAATGTGAGAGAAAAGATTGACAGAAATTTTTTGACCAAAGTTATTGCTTTTCTTTGTTTTTCACAACTGTTACCTGGGTTTGGAACAAAAAGAAGAGAAGCGGGGAAGATTTAGTGGGGGAGAAAGAAAATGAGGGTAGGGTGGGGTGGGAGAGGGGATGCTGGCGACGATAGTGAAAAGGAAAAAGAAACAGAAAGGGGGGAATAAG